>PNEQ01037879.1:0-30330 GCA_003012365.1 Medauroidea extradentata
AGCGAGTAGAGTTTGTCCTTGTTGGCTCACTCAGTAGTCACTCGCTGAGTCGAGGATAACTCTATTACCAACTACTCTAGAAGAACCACACCAATGTCTCATGCTCTCTACCTCAAAGGTCTTCTAGATACACACACTGCTCGCATTCAGCAATCTTGCTTGCAACCCAGCACCTCTAGCGCAGTGGGATTAGCGTCAGTGAAAAGACCTCGACAGGGTTCACGTCATTACCATTCTCGCTGTTATGAGATTCTACATAATTATATCCATTTTAAAAGCAGCAGTAAAGAACCCAGTATTACACAGCTGAATAAACACACAGACATATGTATTATTGGCGTGTTCAAGTAGTAGTTTTTTTTAATATATATTTTTTGGTAACAGCCGTGAAGCTCACACAAAATACAGGTAAAAGGAATGCATAAAGTGAACAGTTCACGCACATGCTGCAGATTTTTTGTCGCAAAAGAAGGCGGGTGCAGCCATTATGATGTTTTCTAAACGTTCTTTATAAGCCTTTCAAAGTGAAAGGTACGGCTGTCATCGTTGGCTGCCATTATGTGAGTAAATAAAATGATGTACAGTATTCCAAAACAACTCCATGTACGTGCAAAGTATTTTTTCGTGAAAAATGTTTTAAGATTTATTTGTCTAACAAGTTTCCATTCTTCATTTACATTTATGAATAGGGCTGCGTAGGGAAATAGACCAAGTTTTCAATGTACATTTTTAGCTTTTTTTTTCCTTCCTTTTTTTCTTCCCATCCATTAAGGTGCTTACACACTTGCGCGCGGCGGAGCGCAGCAACTTTTTCCTCCTGGTTCAGTTACATGCAAGTGGATCCCCGCACACTGTAGCGAAGAGCAAGCAGCCGGCAAAACCGCCCTGCCGCTCATCGTTGCGCTCAAGTGTGCAGGGGTAAGTGCAGCGACGTGCAGATATCAGACATCTTTGGCAATTCTCGTTCCCTGGATTCGGGTGTTATCGGCCAATACTGGCAATGACAAGCTTGCAAGCGGAAGACCTGGCTTCAGAAGTGGTGGCGGTCATCGTTTTGGGTCTACTTTGGCATTATTGTTAAATATGCCGTTTGTGTCACTTAGCTGTTGTTGATATATAATAAATATATTGTGGAAAGTTAGTGGCTAAGTTTCGGCAATGTGGAGCCGCATCTATAATACAGTAGACCCCCGATCTAACGACATCGGATCTAACGACATAATTATCTGGCACCGTGCGGTTTCGTTAAATTGAGGGTTTACTATACCGGTATTTCACTAATACCAGGTGTATAAACTATGCAATCACGCAAGAAGCAAATATTTGAATGCACAGCTGATACATAATTAATGATGAAATTGTAAGAGTACAGTACCAACCAAAAACATAGGGTCACCCATGCATATAAATATACTCGCCCAGGATTCATATTATTCATTGGAGCTACATTGTGAATTTTTTTCTGAATGTAATCGCCATGTGGTTCATTTTTGTTCAAATAAGTTATTTTTTATCTTTTTTGTTTACAAACTATGAATTTGTGCATATATTTCAAAACTAAAAAATCACTATATTGTGCTAATAAAACAAAAACTACTTCAGGTAGGTTAATGTCTTTTGTTGCTGTAGCTTAACGTTTATGAATGTAAAATACTATGCAGGATTCACAGCAGGGAAACATTGTTTTGAACTTATTTTGGGGAAAACACTCAGAAACACACTTTCCACATCTGGCTGGAATCATGTTTTAGAAACGGGGTATAAATGTTATTGCTACATGCTACTTATTGCCAAACACATCCACTAACAAGCCTAAGCTGCAAACTCACGGCGGCTCAGTTAATACCACAAAAATATACACACGGGATTAGTGAAATATCTATACAGTTTTCTCTGTATTTTAAAATCCTTGCTGTGGGTGAAAATGGGGAAGTATTAATTTTTAATTACTGTGATTGCTTCATAGTGTTTTACATTCATAAACATTCTACTTCACAAACAAAAGACACTAACATACCTGAATTAGTTTTTGTTTTATTAGATTTTGTATACTGTAAAATGTAGTAATTTTTAGTTTTGCAAATTATTAATAAATTCATAGTTTGTAAGAAAAAAATATACAGAAAGTTTATTTGAAGAAAAATTAAGCTTATGACTACTACATTAAGAAAAAAAAATTCACAAAGTCGCACGAACCAATGTTATGAATCCGGGCCGGGTGTACCTTATATGTATGGGTGACCGTAAGTTTTTGGTTTATACTGTAGGTAAAATTAATTTTTCTTTTCATATTGCGTTTTCGCCTTCTGTTTTTTGACAGATTGTCAACCGAAAACACCTGAAAAAGTTGCAATTGCGTTTAAGCGGTTTCGACTTTGTAATTTCGTTACGAATTTATGTTTGATTTGAATGCGCCTCATTTACTGATTTTGTTGGTATTAAGACAAGTTACTGTAAGGTTACCGCCTATAAATAAACAAACACAGGCTGTCCAGAAACGGCAGTGTATTAAGTACACTATGCGAATCCTGGGTTGAATTAGAAACAAAAAAGTTTGTGGCAAAAAGTAGCAATGGTATAGCCATGGGGGTTTGTAAGGGAAAAGAGGAAGGGGTGGAGGGGAGTTAAAAGTTTATAACAAAATTGATAGTATTTTTACCAGTATAATCTTCAATGTTTTTGTCACAAAAACTGTGAAAACAACACAATTTTACATCTAGAAATCCTAATATTCCCAGATGGAGAACCTCTTTTTAGGAAATGGCTGGTGTTACTTCATAATATTCCCGGAAGACCACTTCCCCTTCCCATACATAAATCCTGGCTATGCTGTTGAAAAGTTGTACAATGACAATTTACATGCGCAATGTGGCAAAGTATCACGAAGTTAACTCCCCTCTAGCGATGCACAGATACCTTATTTTCACTGTTCTATCTTATTATGAGCGCAGGTTCAAATCCCACACAGTCCAAACATTTTTCGTTTACTGAGCGTACTATACATAAAATAATGTCTATAGGTGGATGCACAAGAAGGGACTATCTCCGTGCTTAGTTGTGCGCATAAAATGTTGTACATTTAGCCACAACATTTTTGTCAGCCCAGTATTCTCATTCGTAGTGGGTATATTATACAGCATTTTTTTGACATCTGGGATATGTGGCTGTTAAAACGCCGAAAATTATTCAAAAATTTCTTTGGACATGCAAAATTTCTAGAAAATTTTAATTCTGTCTTTCCTTAGATCAACAAGCAGGTGATCAAAAATCACTGAAAAAGTATCCCTTTAAATTATATGATAAAGCCAACACAGTCATATCCTCATGTGACGAGCTACTCACGATGTTACATCATATGGCTTCAGAGAATGACGTTTTATTAAATATATTGACGCAGTGTCTGGTGAGAGTGAGGTAGGAACGGAGCTGCATTGGAATGCCCTGGGCGCCACCCGGTTAAGCATGTAGCCGGGAACACGAGGCTCGATGGGTCATGGTCTGTTCGTGCCGGTGTGCCCCTCTCTCACCTGGCGAGTCGAAACAGCTGCGTATCTGGAAAAGCAGGGAGGACCTGGAGAAAACTACACCTTACGTGGACCCTTATGGGGCGGTCCACACCCCCATACCCTAGGGCCTTAAGCGAGCCAGTTCCAAATGGCAAAACAAAGTAGAACACTGGGCCGGATAGTTGGACACGCGCGTTACGTAATTCTCGCTGGATGAATCAGAGTCCCGAAGTGCGCCAGGTCTCGCATTCCGTCCGTTGCGGCCGCTGCTTCCAGACTGTCTTCTTCATGCGCCGGTAGAGGGAGGGGGTGGCGAAGCCACGTGTCCTTCACTGACAGATGGCCGCGCGGCAGCCGAAATGGCAGGTGTCGCACGTCGGTGTCAAATTACCACACGCCCTGCCGCCGTCACTGATCTGCCACACACACTCAAGTACCGCACATCTGCTGTTAACAACCAGCATGCACCTGCCACCGACACACTCGGCGAACACCTGCCGCGACCAGGCGCAACTCCATCTGGCCTGTGGCCTTGTACAACGACAATATTTTTGCTGTTAACTGTCTTAAAGAACAATGCTAGAAAACATTCACAAAAATGTTAAGTCTAGCCTTTTACATTTTACAGCACCTTACACGTATCAATTTTACTACATGGCACCTTTTTAAAAATAATCTTTAATATGTAATTTGTAGTTTATTTTTCTTTTTACCAATTTTCTAACATTGCATACTGCTTTCGACCCAACAATTACTGCAGACTAGTCCTTGAATAAATGATTAAATATCAAACCACAACGAAGCATCCGTTTGCTCGTTTCAACAACCGCGAACTACTAATTAAGACCTTTATCTCTATTGAAATTGACATTCTACCACCTACTAGGTAGGCGAATTTGTTTCGATACTCTGGGTCCAGATTCAGGTACTAATTCCGCTATTGAGTGTTTTAAAAATGTTTTTTTTATTCCGATACCGGAATGACATCATTCCTCTATTGAATTCTTTCGACAGTTTTAAAAATTAGGCCCCAGGATGCCGGGTAGAATAATCATTGTGAGGGAAATGGGGGAGGGTGGGGACGCTCGCAGCGGCGCTCCGCTGTGCCATAGTGTGCAGGCTCTCCCTTCTGCCGCGCTGCGCTGCGCCGTGCCTAAGTGTGTGGGCACCTTTAGATAATGGTACCACTTTGTCCTGTTCAGGAAAATTTGCAATGGGAAGACTACACATCAGTTGAGAACCCTACTTTTAGAGACTGTAAGTCTAGTGATGAGTGAGCTGGTTGCCGGTGGTGAACTGCACAAAATTATTTCAGGCAGGTGGAGCCCTTAATAAGCTACAGTAAAGCCACGATTAAGCCTAGGCTACATCGGCAACAGCATACAAACAGCACAGATGCACAAAAGTTAAACGTATGTTAATAGATAGCAGCCACTACATGGATGCACAGCACATGCACAGGAAAATAACACACAATTAGCGCACAAGAAGTTGACGAATTTTTAACTTTTCTGTGCGCTGTGCGCCATGTTCTGTGCGCACCCAATCAAGAAGCGTTGCGGATACCACGCTAGTAAATTAAATATTTATGAAGTTGTGTAAAAGTAATTATTTATTTTAATCGTTTATGCACGAACAAAAACAAATACTAAGATTTTATTTAGTTATGAAAGCGGAGAATAAAGCAATTTAACACAGTAAATAGTCTATCAAATAATTTCGGACATTTCTATGTTGTGCGCGAATGTAGCATGGTGTTCTGTGCTGTTTGCGTGCTGCTGTGCTATTTGCGTGCTGTGACTGTTATTACGAACGTAGCCTAGGCTTTACAGTAAAACCCCTTTTATAACAACCACCTCTCTATAACACTTTCCTCAAGAAGTGGGGGTTTTAAAATACATAGGTAGGGGTTTTACTGTACAGTTAAACTTCATAATAAAGACTGCTCCTATATAAAGATCCTATTCTAGTAAACCGTGAGGGGTCTTTATAGAGAGATTTTACTGTATATGAAATGCTGTGATTTCTGGGAATAAATTTGTAACAATTGATATGTTTGTAAATTAATGTCGATGTAAAGTCATATTTTGTCTCATGTCGCGAATGCCACAGGGCAGTAGAAAGACAGAAAGTGAGGTAACCATGTCTACGAGCAACCGAGAGCACATGATGCAGACAGCTGCAGCTTGTGCATGGATATTCTATTGCTTGTTGGAATGGAAGAGTATGCGTATTAGGAGGCGCTGACACTGTGAAAGGAAGGTGTCTATTTTTATTTTTAAAAGCTTTCCCTTACAGTACAGCTGTCCCCAAGAAAGGCGCTGTGGAAAGTAACTGAAAAATTGTAGTGAATATGTTGCAGCCTATTTTTTCATAAATTTTTTTTACTTTTTCAGTCTGAATTTTTCACTGTTCCTCAAGAATGAGTCGTAATAAAAATACAGTCGTAATAGAGGTTTTTTACTTTGCTGAAGTTGGTACTGCAAAGTTACCGTAACAACTGTTGAGATAACTTGTATCACGAGTTGTTTATCACTCATCTTTGCCTATCACAGTTTTCTCATAAATTTTGGTCTTGATTGGAGAAGTTGTTTAATTTTTTTTTTCTGGATGTGTAGCCTTTATTGTTATTATTTCAGATTATGTTTTTAGTAGTCTAATTCACTGTGAAAAATTTACTTTGTGTGTAGTTACATTATTTGTTTTTGTAAAGTAGTACACAAAGGAATTTCGTAGCTGAGTGCTTAATTGACGGTGGTTGAATCTATTACTGTTTTGTGATTGTAAATGTTGTGTGTTCAGCAGTACTATATATGTACATGTGTAAATTCTTTTACATTGGCCAGCCTGGAGGAAGAGAATGCAGCCATGTCTGCCACGGAGAAACTGTGCGCAGCTAATAGAGATGTGCTTGCCCATCTAGCAGCAGTGAGTGTCCAGTTGTCAAAGCTCAACATGTACATGAAGCTTCTTGCATCTCAGAGTGAGTTTCATATTTTAAGTCTGTAAACACAAACACGCACATACCACACAGATCCTAGGTTCATTATCTGGCACCATTAGAACTTGTCATTGAAAAGTCAAGAAAAAGTCATTAATTTTTATTCTTACAGTCCAGTAAACATTCTAGTTATAAAGCTATTAAGAATAATATTTTTAATTAAAAAGATCAAAGGTGTTTACATGTATGTTTCACATGATTTTTTGTATTCCACACGTTATCTTTTCTAGAAATAATTTAAACTGCCACAGTGAAACTTCATTATAAATAATTTCATTATTAAGATATACTAGCTTTAAAATATAAATTTAAAAACCTCTGCAACCTAATATAATATAAAATGTGTTTTGTTTGAAGAAATTTAAATGTAAAGTAAATAATTTACTTGTTTTTTCATTTTATTAAAATTAGATTTTACTGTACAAAGTACTAATTAAATGGCTATATGTACTGTAGTACAGTTAAACTCGCCTAATGTTTTTCGAAGGACCACTTAATAAAAATTGGTTATCTAGGAAAATGTCTTAGTGAAGATCAGGACCAACTGTTCATTGTGGTTTTATAATAAAATAAATACAATTTTACTAAACAACATACAGTAAAATCCCGCTGATGCGACCCCCCCTCTGATGCATCCTTTCTGTTTATACAACCCTATTTGGAGAAATCTTGAAAAATATGAGTTTAAGAAGTCGAAAATTTGAGTAAAATCGACTGAGAAATACGTCTTTTATACTTTGTTGGCGCTTTGTGTCACATTTATCTTGGCGAGGACTGTACTGCAGGCAGGCAGGCATACAACAGCTAAAAATAGATACTACCACCTCCGTCGAATGTCCGCTAGCCAATACCGGTAAACTACCGCACCACCTGATAGTATCTGCGCCCGCATATATTGCCGTCCAAGTCCCAAGCCTTGGTTTTGCGACTCGTTAATGCGTTAATGTGATCTTGCTCACTTGTGGATACAGTATTCTCGTTTGTTGATTCGGATTTCTCTTGGTTCTTATTAGTTACTGTATTTGTTGATGACGTATTAAGCTTTGTTTCTTGGACGCCGATTTGGTTACAATGCTGGTTTCATTTTGTGAATAATTGTTGACACACACACGTTTTATTTCTGGATTTTGATTTGGTAACATTGTTGGATTGATTCTGTGAACGATCGTCGACGACATGCGCAGTTTTACACGGATTTTGATTTGGTTACATTTTTGACCTGATTTTGCAGAATATTGTTGACGATCGTGACTTTGATTTTCGACCTACACGAATTCGTGAATTCGTGAAAATTAATGAAAAGCGAGCCAGTTTGTCACTCATGAAGAAATACAAAATTATCCAGGAAGTGAATAAAAAAAGTTTCAAACACAAAGGTAGCGCAGCAATATGGCATTCCGAAGTCTACTCTCTTCACAATTCTCAAAAAGAGAGAAGAAATCCTAAATGCAGTTTAGAAGGAAGGCCGCAACGTGCAATTGAAAAATTTGAGGGGCGCAACGTACAATAACTAAGAGAAAGCCAATTTGGAGTGGTTTGGTGACATGAGAGCTCAAAATTTGCCTGTGAGCGGACCAGTGATGATGGCAAAGGCGGACGAATTTGCATTGAAGTTGGAAATAACAGACTTCAAGCATTCAGTCGGGTGGCTGAATTGTTTCAAGACTCAACACGGAATATCCAGCCACAAGTTTGTCGGCTAAAGTGCGTCGGTTGATCCTAAGTCGGTGAGTGAGTGGCTGCCTACGCTCCAAAATGTCCTCAGCCATTACCAGACCCGAGATGTGTATAATGCAGATAAGCTGGGGATGTATTATAATATCTTGCCAGATTGCACTCTTGCGGTGAAAGGGGACACATGCAAGGGTGCAAAAAGGAGCAAGGAGCGCCTCACCATCCTTCTGTGCTGCAACATGGATGGCAGTGACAAAATGAGGCCCCTTGTAATAGGCAAGTTTAAAAAACTGAGAGGTTTCAAGGGGAACATTCTCCCTTGTGACTATGATATCAACAGGAAATCATGGATGAATGCGGTAGTTTTTACGAAGTGGCTTCGCAGTTTTGATGCCAAGATGGGTGTCATGAACAGAATAGTCGCCCTCTTCGTCGACAATTGCTTCGCACATCCCGCGCTCAACCTCAGGAATATCGAGCTGGTGTTCCTACCAAAGAACACCACTAGTGTGCTTCAGCCTCTGGACCAGGTGATAATCCAGCAGGTGAAGCTGAAGTTCCAAGAAATGCTTGTTTCTGAGCATGGTGCTGAAGCTTAACATCGGGAAAGAGATGAAAAATTGGGACATCTTTAGGGCAGTGGAAGCGATTGTGGACAGTTTGAGGTAACTAAAACCAGCAGTAATCGCCAACTGTTTCCGACACGCCCACTTCATCACACCAGTCGATGAAGATGCTGCCGTCCATGTGCCTCTTGATGCCGCCAACGACCCACCCACAGTGGACACAGAACCCCAGCCGGCCCTCTCGACGGAGCCGCATCCTCAGATGTACAGTCGGCCATGCAATGACGAAACGTGGCAGCAATTGAACCCAGACTGCATGTTTGCAGAGTTCGTGACAGCGGGTGACGACATTGCAGTTTGGGGCACGCTAGACGATGTCGATGACGTCCAGTGGCAGGAGCCGTGCGACAAAGAGGAGGAAGCAGAAGAGCCCGAAGTTGCGCCGACGATGAAAGACGTCCTCAAAAGAAGGGGACGTCTATGAATACATTCTGAGGCGGCATGGTGCGAGTGACGTTGTGTGGTCCCAGTTCACACAATTGAAATAGTTTGTGAAAAATACAGTCATGAAGAAAAAGCAGGCAACAATTACGGACTTTTTTTAAAAAGTAGGGCTGTATTAGCTGTATTTTTTTTTGTTTATGTTTCTGTTTAATTTTGTTTGTTTTATGTCTCGTCGACGTTAACTTTCATTAGAGACTTTCGCCTCACACACACAAACACACACTAACACAGCAGCTTGATTAGGGAAGTGTACAAACAACAAATGTGTTAAAACTTACTCTTTAGCCTGAGATTTTTTATTATGTCAACGAAGTACGGTAAGAGATCATGTTTAAGTAAGCCTACACATCGTAGTTTATTCTTTCCACTTTTTTTTAGTACAGTCGAACCTCTATCTATCGTACTCGCATGTATCGTTTTCCCGCATGTATCGTAATTTTTTAATGGTCCCGACGTAATTCCTATTATAACCAATGATAACAATGTCCGCATGTGTCGATTTTCCAATTATCGTTTTTCCCGTATCTATCGTACAAATAAGAGTTCCCCGCCATTATAAATTACGTATTCTTTCACATGTGGCATGTCCATACAAACATTACCGTTTGATTTCATTTAATGTTTACATCCACTTCACAAGTGTCTGATGTAATTTCTCATTAAGTAGAACGGAAGCAAAATGTTGACGCGAATCCCACTGCGCTAGACATGCGGGGTTGCAAGCAAGATTGCTGAATGTGAGCAGTGTGCGTATCTAGAAGACCTTTGAGGTAAAGTGCATGAGACATTGGTGTGGTTCTTCTAGAGTATTGGTAATAGAGTTATCCTCGACTCATCGAGTGACTACTGAGTGAGCCAACAAGGACAAACTGTACTCGCTAACACAGGGTGTCATCTTTACATAACAGAGGGCAAGGCATATATCACTCGCCTTGTATTAGATATAAAGATTGGTACACAGGTTAATCTCATGAAAGGTGAAAACAAGGTAATTCAGTTTAATGGGGTGTTTATATTCATTAACACAAGTTACAGTACTTGTCACAACATGATGAATACAACATAGCTTTGGTACATGGTCCTTAATCAGGGTTAGATGTCAATCACAATTTGATGACATACATTTTAACACTGGGGTCTCAATAGGAGATACAGCAACAGGATACGACAATAACAATGATACAACAACTTGGAAATACAATACTAAGCCCACAGGACATATTATGATGCGTACAATTCTACATGGCTTTCCAGGCCGTTCAGATACTGGGCAAAGATTAAGGCCTTATTCGTGGCTGAAACTGAGTGGCCATCATCTCTTTGATCCTGAGAGGTTTGCAACAATATTTAATAGCCTCTTTAGGCGCTGCGCCGTCGATGATACTGGATTAACGAGTCAGGCTGGGTCACTGCTAATACACGGCGATCCCTCTGATCCCGGGGTGAGGTTACTATATTCTGTAACTTTCATAACTTTACGACACGGGGGAAGTGTATACTACTAACACTTTAGGTCAGGCGTTACCTAGGGGTGTGTCCCCTAATTCAGTACGCTGCGCGGTAGATGTGTATGACAGCGCCACCTTCGTCCTTTCCCTCGGCACTTTCCCTAACAGTGTATAGGTAGGGGGGGTGAAGGACTCCCTTGAGCAAGAAGTCGACTTCGGAAGGGGGGTGGGTCGAGGGTTTCCCTTTACAAGAAAACGCCCCGAAAGGAAGGTGAGGGACTCCCTTGAGCAAGAAGTCGACCTCAATAGGGGGTTGAGGGTTTCCCTTTTCAAGAAATTGCCTCGAGGTTGGGTGAGGGACTCCCTTCACAAGAAGTCGACCTCGGTGGAAGAATGGAGGGCTCCATTTGCAAGAAGCCAGCTCCGGGGATTCGGGGGGGCTCCATTTGCAAAAAGCCAGCCCCTAAGGTGGGAAGGTGTAGAGTGTGTGTAGTGTGCCGAGAGTCGGGAGCCCAGGTAGCTGCCAGCGAACTCTAGCGAGTGTAGGTGCCAAGAGTCGGGAGCCCAGGGGGCTGCTATCGTACTCTAGCGGGGTGCCAGGCTGGCCTGGCCCGAAGGCCGAGCCGTTGACGACTGACTATCTGGGCGCAGCGCCCGCCTTATATACCCCTGAGGAGGGCTGAAAGTACCGTTAGCAAAATGGCCGCTCGAGGCTGTCTGCATCTACAGGTGTGCCACTTTCGCATAAAGGAAATACTCTCTCGGGGCACAAATTTACTCTGCTATACAAACTTCCCGACGTGAATTATAAATGTGCGTATTGCCGTTAACACTATAATTAATACACAAAAACACTTACATAATCATAAAATACATTTCTAATCATTAACAAACAGTACAATTTATATTTACGTGCGTATTTCCCATGATCACTGTTTAGTACACTTTTACAGAGTCCGTGCACGGGATTGGCACCACTGTTAAGGCACTCGGCCGTATTTGTAAACAAACACTTGTACAGGTTAACGAATGTTACAAAGGCAGATAAGCTTAAATCATCCATTAAAAAAAAAAAAATGAAAAAAAAAATCATTAAAATTTGTTGACTTTGAGATAAGCACTTGTAGACGAGTGAGTGACACTGTGTTGCATAACAAGCGCGTGCCTAGATCCTCATCCTAGCAGCTGGCACCACAGCACGGCAGTAGACAGCACAGGAACTACCGTATTTCACAGACAGTGCTTAGTATCTCCGTTAGAATGCACTGCAGTGCAGCGTACTCTATTGATTAATTATATTAGAGATAGAATGCAGTGCTGTCCAGCGTGATTATTTTCTCTCATGCCCGGTGATAAAACCAGCCAATTTATTTTTAAAAAAAATTTGTAATTATATTATTCATGCAGACTTTTTACAACGAATTTAGTACCATATATGTATGTAAATAATTTGTTTCTGCGGTGCTAAAAACACGCTCGAGTGCAAAGTATTTTTAGCAAGCAGACAACCAGTTTGTTTTACGATTGTGGCTGCCTACAAGCTACAATGGCCATCGCCGCGCATATTGAATTGTTATTTTACTGGTGTTTCTCAAACTTTTAATTAAGTTTTCATTAGAATTATTTTTCATGGGAATTTCCTGAATTTTGTTGGTGGAGTGGTCTGGAGAAAGATGAAAAGATTGACTGCTTGGTGGTGTTAGTCATCACTTCTCATGTGTTGATGGTGCGCGGGCAGCCTAACTCACCATGTGCACGCTCACGCTTGCTGACCGTTCCACTGGAAGTTTTTTAAGGTTTATCGCCAATTTTTTTCTATCATGGCTGTGGTTTACCTGTTGATGGTAAATTGGTTTTGTTATTGTTTTCAGCTGACAGACATTTTAGGAGCAATATTTTTCTGGTCAAAGTCAAGATTCGAGTTGGAGAGACGTTGCACTTTCTTACAAAAACATACTAGTGATAGTATAAATAACGTGCTGCTGGTGCCAGGCACGCATTACAAAAACGGAACAAAAATTGTGCATACGGGTGTGCCAACACCATCTTGTCTATTGTGTCGTACTGTCACCACTCTAATATAGACGTTTCAAAGGAAGAGGTTGGTAACAATTCTTGGCACCGATGTAAACAATACGATCACATATATTTACGTGGTTGAATGTTATGTGTGATACGTTTTTAATACTATATAGTTTGTTTAGTACCTACACCTCAGTGGCGCTGGCATCCTCTCGAGCAGCTTCTGGTGGTCGCAGACCACGTCTAAAAAATTATATTAATAAAAACAAATCTAGACTTACCTTACAACTTTATAATTAATAAATTTAATATTGGCAGCAAAATTCTGCTTATCAAAATACGTGATATATTAAATTAAAACATATAAAACTTTATATCGGTGGCACACTATCGCCGCCATATTTATATGTCACCATAACTGTTTGACTATTGGTTAAGAACAGTGTACAAGTACTCTCCATTTGAGTTTATGTCGGTCAATTTGACCACTGATTGGCTTTAGAACATAGCTTGCATTTTAGAATTGCAGTATAGGGTTTTAAACTCTGTTCACCATCAATATTTGATATATAAATTACAGTGAAACCCCTTATTTACACTTTCCAGGGGGACAGGGCGAAAAAGTGTAAATAGCGGGAAAGTGTAAATGAAGGGAAATCTCAAAAAAACCATTCAGCTTATCTTATTTAGTACTTTTGTTTTGCTTAAAAAACTCTACAGGTAAAATCAAAGTGATAGTATTCATGCAAGCTACGTATTTGTCATATATTGTCACATAAAATTTGGTACAGTGTAAGTTACCAATATCAGAATGGAATATACTGTTACAGGAAGATTTATTGCACGTGCACATACCAAGTGAACATCTTAAAATGTTAGATCCGATTTTTTTTTTATCGTTCGGTAAATACTGTTCCGCATTTTACCATTTTTTTTTTTTTTTGCAAATGCTATCATGAATTTAGACAAAAACGGTTAAGTATTTGAATGGGAATGTACATTCTTCATTATTCAGATCGACACATGTTCTATATAATGCCTTTTATGGAATTACCTGAGAATGTTTGTTTGTATGTTGTGCTTTTTTTTTTGTTTGGAGCTTTATGCTATGAGCTCACCGTTATTATATTAAAACGTTACGGTAGTGACTAATCAAACAAAAATAATCTACAGTTTGCAGGTAGTATATTAAATATAAAACAAATGTTTTAATTTATTGTATTGTCGTATCGTGTAGAACTTTTTGCAGTCATAATTGTGGTATTTTGATCTATCATGCAACTGAAAACTATGTGTCCTAGACCAAAAATATTTTTGCATTTGCACGGTCTGACCTGACTCAAACCTAAAATATTTTGGCAGTTACCCAACACTGTTCAATAATTCACTACCTGCAGACCTGTAATTCATGGTGTTATTTAGTGAAGAAACAGATAAATCCAAGGTGGTAGGGATCAATACCCCTTAACCATTCAGTGCTCCAATTAGTATGGCTCAGAAAGTTCTTTGTGCTGCCTACCTCTGCGGGGTTACACTGCGCCTTCGTATTTTGATTCGCATTTTCTCGAAAATGGTTTACCGGAGTGAATTAACACAAGAGGTACTTTCCCCTTAATTTTGCGCGATAAGCAATTATATGTATCTAATATTTTATTACCGCTTAGTATTTAAATGTTACTTACACAAATAGGTTAGGTAAACCCCTACATCAGCAGTGAAAGGGAACTTCGCGTCAACCACATTTTCACAGATTCATTTGCTCCGATTCTTAGAGCTCTATGCCAATTTTTGTGGCTCCAGCTCTTATACATTCTAGTATTTTTTTTTTTTAATGTATTTAAAAATTTTGTTTTCAACGTCGTGTAGCTCCCTGTATATCCACCACACAATAGTGTTGGTCAGTGTAACCCCACTTTACTTTACATAATCAAGTGAACCTACAACAATTTGAAGTAATTAAAACAAAGTTTAAAAAATTAAGTTTTTAATTTTACATTTACTTAGAGTCGGCGCAGATGTTATAGGAGAAAATAATAATTCATGACATGAAATCTTGGGAAATAGAGTATGTTTAGTATTATTAACGTTGAAACGCCAAATTACATTTAATACTGTAAAACACATGTTCCCACGAACTCATCACACTTCTCCATTATTACAGTAGGCCTATCTGTTTTTGTTTTATCGACAATGTCAGCTATTTTTTTTTTTCGATTACATTACCGTTTTATATAGATCTAAAACACGCTGCACTAAAATGGAAATGATTTAAAACACGACTGTTTGTAACAAACATTTTCAAACGTTTTGAAAATTTTAGGTTAAAGTTACCGTTATTTGCGTTTACAAAGGCAAATGAACGTACGTGAAGAGATCAATGTTGCCAACGTGAATATATCTATCGATAGCGTCAGAGACAATCGATAGCGCTAGCGGCAGCAGCGACTTCTTGCCGCCATCTTGAATTTATTGTGCTGTGAGCGCTAGCTGCTGTTTCTTCTTTGGTCTATTTCCAAACCAGTTTAGATGTCCTTTCTTTGTCATCTATGACTTTGAAATCTCGTGTTTTTATTGTCTTCGGATGGCGAAAACGTGAACGAAAAACGTAAACAGCGGGAAAAATAAAATTTTGATGATGTGATATGCGGGAAAATGTAACATTGCACTAAATGGCAGACAAGCGGGACATGAAGAAAATAGTGCAATTCGCGGGAAAACGTAAATAACGGTAATGTAAATACGAGGTTTCACTGTATATTCACATTACACTGCAGTTCAGAAAAAATCTTTAAACAGTAACTTGATGTTAGGCCTACACTCTGACATCTCACTAAGACATGTCCACTCACATGATGTGTAAGCCAGACCCCTGAATATTCCCCCGACTGGGCAACATTGTCACACTATGGGTGGAAAGCTATCTAAACACTATCTACTGAAGTAGCCAGCATCTAATCTGTATTAAACACCCATCAGCTTCCCCTGCAAATCCGCCAGCCTCGACGACTACCAATACAAATGTTTAGTCCATTTAGTGAAACTCCACCAATAGATAGACATTATGTAGTGTTGATGTGATCTGGCACTTTACACCCTAATTTTTTTTGTTTGTCCGTATCCATGTTCCTGTTCAAAGTGCTACTCAGTGTTTACACAATACACAGGTTAAAAACTTGCCTAATGATAGACAGAATTTTACTAGCTTTTACATAGGTACTATTAAACTGTTAGTTACAAAGTATGATGCCCGACAATTTGACGTAGCAGAAATGAAATTTTGTGGGTGGCGGCGGAAGCAATATGATAAGTTAATTTTGATGTCTCCTGATCAGCTAATGTTCCATGGGGAAATAAAGAAAGAAAAAAGGGAGTCAATGTTTTTTTTTCCTTCCCCATCTCCCACCTGGGATATACCATTCTATTTTTCCCTCCCGCCTCCCCCAATCTTCCAGGAGAGATAAAAAAGGGAAGCAGGGCATGTTATCTTAGGTGTGTGGGGGAGGAAGGGGGACATGCTGGAAGCAGCTGGCACAGCAGTGAGGGAGGGAATGTTGTTCAGGTGCGCACACATGCGCACATGCACACATGCACACATGGGTGCACACATGCGCGCACATGCAAGGGCTGGCAGGCAGGCAGCAAGTGTCCTTGGCAAAGAGACAAGCTGTACCGTGCCCCCCCCCCTGGAGCGCTTCCACCCTCTCCACCTTCCTTCACACTCGACCAGTGTGAATGTTATCTTTTCTCTCTTTTTGTATATGCTGCCAGCCACAATTTCCTTTCTCCCCCCCTCTTCCCCTTGGCCCTTCCATTACAACCTCCTTCGTGCTGCTTCACCAGCTCGCTCTCCTGTGTTTTTTTACTTACTAGCAAGGCACTTAAAATTTTTTTTTCACTGTAACGTGTTACGAAAATCGTGGTGTGTACTATACACGAGGGCGCACTATACCCGAGATACTATATACAAGTCTCTTTGTACAATTTTAATTATATATTAAACTCCTTTCTTAAAATCACAATCAAGCAAGAAAAATAATAATTACAATCCTTGGTAATACAGGGTGGGCCAAAAGTAGTGAACCTATTTAATTTCGACATAACTATGCACAGGAAAATATTAGAGTTTGCACCAACGAAACATGAAGCAATAATAACTGAGGTTTGCAACTTTCATTTCTGGAAAATTGTTTCCGGCAAGTGACCGCCGTTACATGCTACACACTGCTCACCCCTCCTTAGCACATCAGTAAATACCTTTGACAGTGTTTCCACTGGAATAGTGCGCACTTCTTCCCGTATGTTCTCCATCAATTGCCGTGTGCGTGGCCTGCTGCGATACACCCTATCTTTCAGGTAACCCCAGAGGAAGAAATCGCACACAGACAGATCTGGCGATCGAGATGGCCAGTTGATGTCTCCAAATCGTGAGACCACATGGTTGGGAAACCTCTGGCGCAGCAGTTGCATCGTTGCTCTTGCTGTATGGCACGTGGCTCCATCCTGCTGAAACCAATATTCAGTTAAGTCCCTCTCCTCGACAGCTGGCAATAACAACTTTTGCAGCATATTGCGGTATCTGTCACCATTAACTGTAACTGTATTCCCATTGTCATCTTGAAAGAAATAAGGGCCAATAATGCCGTTGACATACACTCCACACCAAACTGTCACCCTCTCAGCATGTTGAGGACGCTCGTGAATAACCGAGGGATTCTCCAAAGCCCATATTCTGCAGTTTTGTTTATTGACATAAACTGTGAGATGAAAGTGTGCCTCGTCACTCATAATGAACCTTGACAGGAACTGTGGATTTTCGGCCGCAAGCTGCAATACTGTGCGGGCAAACTGTAACCTGTTACCATGATCAGCAACTGTTAACTCTTGTGTCACCTGGATCTTGTAAGGAAAACAATGCAAATTTTTTGACAAAATCCGTCTCACTGATGAGCGCGACAATCCAACTTGTTGGGAACGCCGGCGAGTGGATGTTCGAGGGCTTGCTGCAACACTTTCACGCACCATTGCAAAATTCTCCTCAGTTCTTGCAGAACGATTTCGGCCACTCCTGGGCTTGTCGTCAACTGTTCCTCTCTCAAGGAATTCTGACACACATTTCTTAATCATGTTCTTTGAAGGCGCAATGCGAACATGGAATTTCCGGCAATAAGCTCGTTGCGCAGCAATGACACAATCGCCATTTGCGAAGTATAGCTGTACCACGGTCGCTCTTTCTTGTACTGTCCACCTATTCATTGTAACTCCTAAATCTGTTCATTTACCTGCAACCAAAAACAGATCATAAAATTAACACATTAATATTTTATAACACGTTCAAATAGTTTCACTACTTTTGGCCCATCCTGTATTTTCTTTATGTGCGGCAACAGTCACTTGAGAGCGCTAGTGTAGCTAGAGAGGCTAGTTGCAATGACTGAACCTGTGTGTCTCTGCTTAGTTCGCAACAAGTCTATCGCGAAGGTGCGTTATGTAAACAATATTCATCCGCATCAAAAATGTTCCAAATTATTAAAAGTGGAATACAAGGTATGTAAGAGTGTCCGCTTCCAAGAAAGTGTTCAAAACTTAGCTGCGAAGAATACACTTACAGATTTAAGTCATATCAAAACGTACTTGTTTATAATTCACAACGTACTAACTGCCTCGTACACCGTCAAATTGTGTGGTGAGCCGACAAAGTCGGTTCAATTACAAAACAAACTTCTTTTAAATTACACATGGATGGAAAGTTACTGCACTAGACCCCCGATTTTACGAACTTCTGATTTTACGAAGGTAGCGATTTTACGAATATACTCTCGTGAACCTTCATTAAAAAAAGGTTCAAGCTGTTGAAAAATGTAACGGCGCACGTCGGAATGCAACGTAAGGCCTGTTAGCAGTACACATGTTTCACTGTTTGTCTACCCCTCATTTCTTTATGATAATGCGAAAGCTTACTCTCCACGTATAACAAGATGGTGACAGCTAGAGTTACATGCTTGTCTCACGACCGGCATGTGACACCTCCTTCTCCCCATCAACAAACATTATACCTTTCAAACCTCAGCGAGGGAAACAACTTGCAACGTGTTTCCCAGAAACTCTAAATATATAGCCTCACCTCCTTAGCGAAAAAATAACTAGCACTCATCCAATATGTAAGCCTCTCCTTCCGCTAGCCATTATCAGTTCACTTTCAGGCATATATTAATGCCGGTAAAGATAATCTCTATTACCGTGTGCACAATAGGATTTTTCGTACCCCGTCTCTACCCACACCCAACCACTGAAAATGACAGTCAACGTCTTGTATGTTATTTTTCTAGTTTTTGCAGTCATTAGTAGTTTATTCAGTTTTCCTGGTGAAGTGAGCAACTTCTTGTGTTGCAAGGAGATCTCGAGGCTTTATGATTTGTGGCGCTGACATTGTAGTCAGATCGTAGACTGCATGGAATTTCTCCGAGATGCATGTGATTTGACGCAGATTTACCTTTGTCTGCTTAGAGTATTGCGCCAAGGTTATGGGGGGGGGGGAGGGGGTGAGTGAGAGAGTATGTGTGTATGTGGGTGTGTGTGCATGACAAAAAAAGAGGGTGATGCATTATCAGTATTACATGTCAGCGTGGCCAGCTTCTAAAAGTAAACATAACTGGGCAACAGGTAAAAACAGCATAAGTGACTTAAGTTTGGAGTCGTTGACTGCGCCGTTTTTGCATTAATTCGACTCATGCCGCACACAGACAATATCTGGGCATGCAGTCGTTAAAAGGCCGCAAGTACCGAACACAGTAAGCACAAAGGCTTGCCTTGAAACCCCACTTAAATTTTTTTATTCTTTCTTTTGGTGTTTCTTGTCACTAATTTTGGTTTCTTTTGATGAGAGTTTGACGTAACTCCGCAACGTCCACATATAAATTATGTTAACGCTCACCCCCGATTTTTAACACTTTAACATTTAGGCCTAAGGGCAGTAGTATTCGCCCGCACCTTTGCCGCTTGCCGTATTGCCGTTTATTTTACATAAGGATAATATGTAAGGTTATGAAGACGAATCTTTATTTACTTACGTCCGACTACTTATCCAATGTTTATTTTCCATACATAACTGCCCAACATTTGTTAATCTGTACCAGTGTTTGTTTACAAAATACGGCCGAACGCCTACTAGTAGTACCAATCCCGTGCATAGATTCTGTTAAAGTGCACTAAAACAGCAATCACAGGAAATACGCATGTAAATATAAATTATACTTGTTTGTTATTGCTTAAAATGTGTTTTATGAATATTAAAGTGTTCTTGCGTGTTAATTAAAGTGTTAAACTGCAATATGAGCATTTATAATTTAAGTCGGGAAGTTTATTTGTGTAACAGAGTAACTTTTTGCCACGAGAGAGTATTTGTATTGTACGAGTGTGGCACACCTGTAGATGCAGACAGCCTCGAGCAGCCCAGCGGCCATTTTGATAATGATACTATCAGTCCCCCTCAGGGGTATATAAGGCAGGCGCTGCGCCCAGCTAGTCAGTCGTCAGGTGCTCTGTCTTCGGGCCACCCTGACACCCCCCCTCGTTACCTCGAAAGGGTTGCTTCCTGAAAAGGGAATCTAAACCCGATCCCACCTTTACCTCAAACCCTCATCCTAGCCTGGACGACTTGGTGAGTAAGCCTAGCCTGCGCATTCATGTTTGATTTGAGACTTACCCTTCTTAGCATGGCAACCTAACCTATGAGCTCTTCAAGCCACAATGCCTAGTACTTTGTATCCATGCACATTTCCAGTTATAAAGTGTTATCATGCACTTCCCAGTCTCTTAAAAGTCTATTGAAAGTTATGGAATTGTAGTAAACTTCTCCGGGATCAGAGAGATCGCCATATAATTACTGGTAATCTAGTGTTTGTTGTTAGTCAAAGGTCACCGCGCCCTAATGTACGAGGCTTTTAAATATTGTAACCTCTTGGGATCAAAGGGATGATTGCCACACGTTCTCGGCCACGAGCGTTCCTTAATTCTTGTCTAGTACTTGAACGGCTCGGAGTGACATGTGAATTGTATTCATCAGAGTATGCCCTGTGGTAATTTATGTTGTTATTGTCAATGTGTTATATCTTTAGTTCGTACCCTTGTTGTCTTATCTCATATTGAGACTCCTGTGTAATAATGTATGTCATCAAATTGTGTTTGACTCAAACCCTGATTGTAGATGTTTTACTAAAGAAAGTGTTATATTCATCATGCTGTGACAAGTACTGTAACTTGTGTTCATGAATATAAACGCCATATGAAACTGAATTACTTTACCTTTCTCCTTTCGTGAGATCACCTTGTGTACCAACCTCCTAATATCCAATAAGGCGAGTGATATCTGCCTTACCCTCTATTTATTTTCCTTGTTGGCTCAACCAGTAGTCGCTCGCTGGATCGAGGATAGCTCTGTTACATATCACTCTAGAAGGACCACACCAACCTCTCATGCTCTCTACCCTAAAGACCTTCTAGAAATACGCGCTTGCAAACCCAGACCTCCTAGCGCAGCGGTGGACGAAACAAGCCACATGCGTAAATCTAACTCACAGTCTGTTTCTGCTTGCTTTGTTCTTCTTCCCCATTGTAAGAAGTCGTGAAGAAATTCTGTGAACTGTATAGTGTGTCACATTGTTTTAGTAAATCCTTCTTCATCTATTCCATTTTTGTGTTGAACGAACTCTCTTACATAACAAAAATAAATGGTTCCAAGCTTTTTAATTTGTTAAAGTTTAGATGACAAAAAACAAATAGACAAGTGGTTTGATATCGTCATTATAGATTCTGATGTGTAGTTTTCTTCATTTGTTCCTCTGACTTTGTGAAAGGTATTCAAATGAAATTTGTCACTTAAAATATGTTGGTATTCTTGCAAGTCAGGTATACAGTGAAACTTCCCAATACCGGACACCTCTGGTGCATAAAAAAATGTCCGGTATTGAGAAGTGTCCGCTATTAGGAAAATACAGTAGTATATAAAAAATATAGTACATATATAAAAAATTTAAATACAAAAATGGTAGACCTACATAATTTTCTTAACTCTATACTGCGTTAAACTCTCGCTAGTCCAAGGCCGAATTTTTGTGGTATTTTCGGAGAAATTTTAAAACCTTTCGACGATGTACGGCAATAAATCTTACCATGCGCCGATACAGCTGGCTGGCCGACGTGACTCATCCACACACACTGGCGCGCGCGAGCATGAGACTGTGTGCGTTGTCTACACGTTGCTCGCTCTCGCTCGCACTGTCAGCCAGTTCGGTACGTGAAATATTTCCGAGTCGTGTGTCAAAGTTTCCGAGATCGACGTGGGTAATTATTAAAAAAAAAGTTTGATGCCAATGTTTTGTGGTGCATAATTTACGTTAACTGCAGCTCATGTCACCCTAATTTGTCCATTGTTCTCAACGTGTGTGTGAACAAATCCTCACTCCATATGCATTCCGCTAAACTCGAGTATTTTCATACGGCTCACTTAATTGAATGAAAGGCATGAAAAAAAAAACGTTTTCTACACTATCAATCTGCTGAGTAAACGTCACAGCCTCAGAAAGAAAGAAACAGAGGCTACAAAACCACTCAAACGTTAGTGTATCTATAGTCAGTCCATCCATTTTTGGGAAAATGTACGTTTGCTGGAACCGCAGCTATTCTCCGTCCACGACTTCAGTATTGCTTTTCTATTTTTTATTATGTCGGCAATCTGAGTTTTCCCCACGTCGAACTTCGCAGCAACGTCACGGACGCTTAATTTTTCTTTTTCACGCATCCTAATCACAGCTAATTTATCCTCTAAAGTTAAACGTTTATGCTTCTGAGACATTTCACACAAAATAAGTCACTCGATTACGACTGCTACACTATTACGTGAAGTGCATGAAAAGAAGAGTAAACAATGACTAAGCGCTACAACACACGTCGCATGCGTGTGTGGTGGGAGGATCGAGTTACACGGCAGCTGCGCGCGTGCATGTGTGTGTGGGGGGTCGAGATAACGCGAGGCTACGCGCTACCTGCTTACAAGGGGTGTACAAATCGCACTTTCTAAGTTACAACTCGCTGCCGAAACATTCATTGAAGCTGCTTTGCAACTGTTTTCGCGCCCCTTTTTTGCGCATTTTGTCCGTTATTCACTACTTATTATGTGTCCGCATCCGTTAATAAGAATGTCCGTTATTTGGAGAGTATTTCTCCATAAGGCTCCATGTTAATCTGCCGGTGATTGGAAAAATGTCCTTTTTTCGGAAGTGTCCGCTATTCGGAAGTGTCCGCTAAGGGAAGTTTCACTGTATTTACTTTTGAGCGCAGTATAGTAGAAATACCCCTAGTGTTTATCTTAATGTTGCTTAAAAATACACACTGTAGGCACTTTAAACAGTGACAGTCCAATCCAGTAACTTATCGAGAATGCATATTTGTATGGAAAGTTATTATGTTTTGTTTATCAGAGGTATCCCCGCTCCTAATTACCTAGTTTTGCTAAATCCACGGAGCAAGATTAGTTTGTCTGTTGCAAACATTTTCATAACTTTTATTTAGGAACACTCCAGAACCTCGGTTATCTGTGATAATGCAGAAAAAAATAGTTGGAAAGTCGAAAATTATATTTGGGTCATACACATTGTGTCATGAGCTGAAAATAGCCCCAATTAACAGTCAGCTTCACTTCAGACTGGCGTCCCAGGAAAATAATGTTTTTCGTAGTGTAATATTAATCTTTGTCGACATTGGTGTTCTTTCTTCATGTTCTTTTGTTAGCAATGTAAATTCAGCAGGTAGCAGTATACAAGTAGTAATTCATATGGGAGTCAGCTCTTTTCTTTTCTTTTACTGTCTAATGTTTGTTTAACTCAAAGGATCTGTTACAGGTAAGCGATCGTGTCAGCATCCACCATCCTCTCAAACAAGGCTACTAGTTGAACTGATCAACGTGTTGGCAGTCCTTCATGAAGTCTTCAAAGGTATTATAGAGTTTACTTGTGATATATTTTTTTAATCCATTAAAAGTGCACAGTAGCTTTTGGGTGTTTGGTCTAGTAGAATTTTATTATGCAGGGTGTCCACATTCTGGAAAGTCAAGGAAAATCAGTGAAAAGTGAGGGACCTTGAAATTATTCAGGAAAAGTTGGGGATTTTACTTGAAATCCAGAAAAAGTCATGGAAACTTCCCAGTGATTAAATAAAGTGGGGGAATGTTACACACCCAGACTGTAGTATTAATTTTTCTTAGATGATACACTAGACCGCCGATTTTACGAACCCTGGATTTAACGAAGGTAGCGATTCTACGAATACAATCTCAGGAACCCTAAAAAAATAAAAATTATATGACAAAAGAAATTGTAAGGAATTATGTTGACAATGATTAAAATATACTGTATCTAATTCACGGCATTAATATATGAATTGTAGAGATGCAGTTATTACTTGGCAAGTCACAATATTAAAAATAAAACAGAAATAGCGAAAATCCGTTAAAAAATGCGGCAGTGACAGTTTGAAAACCGCGCGGCGACGGCGCCGCCTGTGCCAGGCCGGCCTGCCTGTCTCCTACTACAACATATTAGGATCTATATTGAGGTCGTACTATAGACGCAAAGTTCCAGCGCATGCGCAAATGCTCATAGAACTATAGTACAGCCTCCTTCTAGGCGTTTCACGACGTCTTATATCTCTCTCGTCTCGCGCCGAATGAGTTTACTTTTTTACACGAACCCTGTAAATAATAGCGTGATATTTTTCTTTATTGCGTTAAAACCATACGTACTTAAAACAATTAACTTGGCGCATAATTTGCTTAAACAATGCGTTACTGCGTGTCGTAAAACGTGGGTTTCACAAGTGAGCACGATAATAGCGCTACCTATTTTCCAAGTGTAGAAACATTTGTCTCCGGGTACGTCGAACTTGAAAAATAAATAGACGTTCGTGTATTTCGTAATCCCGGAACTCCTAATTTATTTTTACCGCATATACTGACAGTGAAAGTGATTATTTTCAATCATTTATACATGTAATTCTCGACGATTTTAGGTAAGAACGTCACAAAATGGCGTTTTTTGAACAACGTCGGTATATGCTACGGTGCCGCTATCTTTCTGCCATCTTGTGAACGTTCGTACAGTTGCACTCTCTGTCCGATCTGCACGCTACTAGTATCTACGTTCTCCTACAATTCATCAATAACGTCGAGGGAATAGGCGTATTTTAGCGGTTGAATTGGTCACAAGCTGTTAGCAAGCGTTGGCCGGGGGCAAAATAAGCCGCTATCGAATTTACGAAGGTAGCGATTTTACGAATGCGATGAGAGGAACCGTGAGTATTCGTAAAATCGGGGGTCTAGTGTAGTTATGTGTGTAGTCATACACACTACAAAGTCGTATATGCGAGGCTTGGTTCACTTTCATTTTATAATGTAACTAGCAGTCCCCCGCTGCTTTGCTCGCAAGTATTATTCGTAACTGGTAATGTTTACTTTCATTAAAAAAACTCTTTGTATACAAGATTTGTACTTCAGTCATAAAGTTTTAGAATGTTGGACTAATTCTGCAGCAGGATAAGTAGCTATAGCTGTCCACGCGAAAAGCAGTCTTAAGATTGCCCCTGCCACTAACAGCGACTTCGCCTGGGCCTTATTTGTGCCCTGCCAATTTGACGTTGTGGGGTAATTAGAGACACCTAAAGTAAGAGGTTAATCGAATGAAAAACATCTGATTTACCCTGTTCACAACCATTGGTGATGGTGCACTCAGTTATATACAGTAGAGTCTCGTTATAGCGAAATGTCACGGTTCTGGGTTCGAACTTCGCTATAGCCGAATTTGGCCAATTCTGACCCCTAAACCAAAAAATTTCATTTAAACTGTCTTTAATCTTATTTAATTACAAAGTAGTACGTTATTTTAAGGAAATATAGGTTTATTTTAACAGGAATGTATGCGCTGGTTACAATTATACCAATCAAGTATGGGTGCAACTATTCGCTAAGTCAAAACGGGCCAAAATCTCCGCTGTATCATGTAAGTATGGCTATCTATCGCTGGACCGCCTCAGCGGTGTCTCGTCCGTGCGGGCACGCGACAAGAGTACACGCGCTGGCAGTCAACATGATTACACTGCCGGCCGCTGCAGACTAATGTAATCAGTTTGACGAATGTAGTAATTTATTAATTTTTTTATTTTAGCATGCATGCTCTGATGATAATTCTGTGTGTCCTTTTACGCTGTAGCATGCGTCGAATAATTTGTGCTCTTCGCTGAGACACATAAAATCAGCTCGGATGGGTGATGCAATTTTTAATTTGACCGTTGGGCAGGTAATGATAATGTTATTTGCCAGCAAAAATAAGCGACGCCAACATTGGTAGTTCATTTATTTTTGCGCACTAGTAGTGAACTGTGTTTAGCGGCGACACAGAGTTAAATTCGAGGTCAATTAGTAGTAACAGAAGTGTGCGCACGCACGTGTATGCATTGCCTTTGAGCAAGGTCACAAGTTTGTGATTTTATTCCGGCAGTGTGCCGACAAAAAACATGTCTGACCTACGTGAGCGCTACCAAATCTAGATAGATAGTTCGTTGAAAAGCAATACTGAAGCTAGACATGCTCGTTTTCACACACGGCCCACCACCCATATTTTTTTTTACTATTTATTTTTCTTTTTTCCCCTTCAGCTGTCCAAACAGACTCGTTCCATGACAAAAAATATGTGACTTACTCTTGTTCCCTCGTTATTCCTGACTGTGTGTACGATACTTCAACAATGCCCACAAAGATTTATTGCTTCTCGCTCAAGTTTATGGAACGTGTAGTGTGTCAAATTATCATTTATAATTACTGTACAGTAAATGTTAAAATTGCTATTAAACTAAAAGATAAAAACATTTACGGCCGACTGTGTCAGCATGAAGGTGAATCAGAACAGCAAATGCACTGACACTGGAGACGGGAACGCCAATGCGTCCTCTCGTCCGCCGTCCTTCCTGCTTATTTCAAAAAGCTGTAGGTCTACCGAGTCAAATATGAGCTGTAGCAAGCTAAGCAGAGGTAAGCATGTGCGAGGGAAAGAGACAGCGCTATTGTATCTCCCAGAAGTATTTCTTCTGTATGTGTGGTGTGTGTGTCAGGTATAGCACAGCCGGCTGCAATTATGCTTAGTGAAGAAAGAGCATATGTCCGCCGCTATTCAGTCAGAACATGCATTCCTTGTTCCAAATAGCAGTGTCGTCATCTGAGCTGAGCGAAACCTTTTTGGGAGCGCCTGACAACAATGTGTCTGGCATCGGAGCTTTCATCTCTTTATTGCCCCCCCCCCCCCAATAACTGCCCCATTTTATCGCCGTTCATTCGTATTTCCGAAAATTGTGGGCCTCTAATTATACCTAAATTCTAATGACCATACGGTATTTTAAATAATCTTTCTTGCTCGTGATGTTAACTTTTTCCATTTTATTCCTTTAAAATTATTTTTAAAAAAAGTTTTTTGCGGGCATTTAGAATACTGTCGTAGTTGCATTTTTGTGGTGGCTGATGTCGTACTTGCATGGCTCGACTGTACGTATATCAAAATTCGAAATTGTAATCGATAATTAAAATCAGAAACGCAAACTGTATGTGAAACTAAATAGTACGGTTGAAAGCACAAAGATTAACTACGGAAACGTAACCAACGGTCACTTAGGTAGAAAAGGGGTGGGGGAAATAAAGGGCGCAATTATATTTTTAGAACAACGCACGCATGAGTTTGGTGAGGGAAGCGAGGTGTCCAGGCAGAAGCATGACTCACGTGACAGTACTAGCGGGCCGGCTCGGCGAGGGGAGGGGTGGCGGCGAGAGGGTTGCATCCCGCCAACAAATACCTACTCACTTCACAAGGTCATGTACATCGCCGCAAGCCTGCTTCACATGGTCTCGAATCTCACTGCAAGCCTGCTTCATACGACTCATCATACATGTTTCTACTCATAAAATTCACATTTTTGATGGAATTTTTTTGCAATTTTTTTACGGTTCCTCAAAAAGACTTCGCTATAACCGTGTTTTTGCTATTTCCATGTTCGCTATGACAGGATTCTACTGTTTTTTCAAAATATTCACTTGTACTTGTACTTAAGTGTTACTACAAAGTTTCAGTGGGTAAGGGTTTCACGGAAACGTATTTGGTGCTCCAAACTTGACATTAGTGAGATGATATATTGTCGGTTTACTGCCAAAAGTGACCAAGTCGAAATTAGATAAAATGATAAAAATGGTAGGAATATGTATATGTTGTTCACAAACAATTGCCAAAGTTTAAAGTCTATTTGTCGTTTCGTACTGTAGTATCACAGTATAGTAACTTACCTCATTTTTGTTAATATCTACAATTCAATAGTGATTTTAAACAAAATAACATACATCACTTAATCACTTTTGGCAGTATACCGATGATATGTCAGCTGATGTAGAGCATTCTAAGTGGAAAGCGAACTGCAAATTCACCCCTTCTATACGACTACATGTAAATTGCACTAATTCGTTCTCCCTTGTAGTTTTTGTGTGTTAGAATTGAACGTTCACACGCAGCTTTTAACGAAATTCGAGCCCAGAACCTCCCGTAATTTAGACCTAAGTAACAAACAACTGCATCACGTAACGTCGAAATAATTCATGAAAATAAAATAAAATTTAAAAATGTCCCGGGTCATGGAGGTTGTACTCCTGTAAATGTTATTTCTCGCTGCTCGTTTCGGCTTTTCTGATCGCCTGCCTTGTGTTGTCCAACTTAGTTTTATTCTTAATAATCACGTTATCTTATAAAGTAAAAACAAAAAAAAAATGTACATATGTATATATGTTTAAATACTTAAAAAAATTTTTGTGTTTTTTCACTCTTTTGGGTGACGAATTTCGAAATATTTTAGAGTCACATCTTAGACATTTGTATAAGTATCCAATTGAAGTGTAAATCACATCGCTAGGCCGTTCAGTCGAATAAAAACTGATCCTTCACTAAAAAAACACATCACCCCTACACAGTACTGAGAAATCGAATTTCGAAAAATCTTAAAACCGTTTGCGATCATTTCTGTAATCATCATCCTGAAGCAAAAATTAATTGTATATCTCGACGGGTTCGATAGATATCGAGGATTTATCTAAAAAACATTCATGGTCTTTTCACCACCTAAGAGAGTAAATTTCGAAAAACCCTTGAATCACGTTTTAGAATACTTTATTGATGTCTTGCGGACATGAAAAACACATTAGCCCGCTGGGTTCAAGATATATTCACAATTAATTGTAAACACTTTTCACCACTTTTCACCCCTTTTCATCTCCTTAGGTGGCTAATTTCAAAAATTCGTGAAATTATTTTTCAGGTATTTGAGTAAGCATCAATCTTAAACAAAAATGACGTCGCTATATAAACATCATTGGGATCAATGTATATAGATAGAGAATCGAAAACACATTTTACCCCTTTTTAACCGAATTTGGAAAATATATTTTAATGGTACTTGGGATACCTACAAAAGCATCAATTTAAAGGAAAGAGCACTTCAATATCTCGATTGGTTCTATAGATATGGAGGGATAATCAAAAACACATTTCACGTATTTTCACCCCCTTAATTAAAGAACTTAGAAACGCCTTGGTGTCCTGTCATGGACATTTGTACACATAACCAAATAAAGTAAAAATCATGATGATATCCAATTGTGTTTCAAAGATATAGACGATTCGTAAAAAACACATTTTGCCCCTTTTTACTGCCTGGGGGTCGAATTTAAAAAAAAAAAAACCTAAAACTACTTTTTGAGTATTTACGTAAGAACATTTTGAAGTGAATATCAACTCTCTATCCCGAAGGGTTCGATAGACATCAATAGTTGATTGGAAACACATACAAGGTCTTTTCATCCCCTTAAATGTTGAACTTCGAAAAATCCTTCAATTGGCTAATATGTATTTTTACGAGTGTCCTATTAAATTAAAAATCACGTTGATGGGCTGTCGGGTTCGAGCTCCATCAACGTTTATTCGGGAACACATTTCACACCTTTTCACCCCCTTAGAGGTCGAATTTCGAAAAATCCGTTCTTAGTGCTCGCCTATGACCTCAGGGGAACCCACACAAAATATTTCACGATTCTAGGTCCAGTGGTTTGGACTGCAGTTTGATGTGTCAGTCAGTCAGCTTTCATTTTTATATAGTACTAGCAGTCCCCCGCGGCTTTGCTCGCGAGTATTATTCGCAACTTCTGGTAATATTTACTTTAATTGAAGAACCTATTTGTACTCAAGATTGGTACTTCAGTCATCAAATGTTAGAATGTCCAAGCGGCTAGTTGAACTAACTCTGCAGCAGAATTAGTAGCTATTGCTGTCCACGCGAAAAGCAGTCTTAAGTTTGTCCCTGCCACTAACAGCGACTTCGCCTGGACCTTATTTATAACACTGCCAATTTGACGCTGTGGGGTAGTTACAGACACCTAAGGTAAGAGGTGAATCGAATGAAAAACATCTTATTTACCCTGTGTACATCCATTGGTGACGGTGCCCTCAATTACATATTTTCAACATATTCACTGGAACTTT
>PNEQ01037887.1:0-20529 GCA_003012365.1 Medauroidea extradentata
TGTTGTCCTAATGAACTCGAGACGTTTCCCCCCCCCCTCTCCGCTCCCGACGTCAAGAATGTGTTTCGGTCACGCTCGGCCGCAGTCGGCCGCCTTCGTGCCTCCTCCCCTCCTTTCCCCTCCTCCCGGCCGTCTGCCGGGTGGAGAATTGCATGAGCCGGGCCCCTCGTCTCTACGCTTTCGTTCGATGCGTGTGTCCGCTCGCCTCGAGGCCGTCACGGCACCAGAGCCACGTCTTTTTAGTAAGCTGGTAAGCTTTATCTTCAACTCCTTGTCTTAGTTTAATTATTGTCTGCTCCTCATTACATGTTCATAAAATTAAAGAATAAACATTATTTGTATTTTTAAAAAAAATTATTGAACTTTTTAAATTTTTATTTTCAGTTTCAGCAATTTTTTTTTAATTCAAATGATTTTTATTCTTTACTTTCATGAGCATGTCATTGTAGAATGCAATGTCTTTATCCACTGTGATTTTTTTGAGTTTGGTGTATCAGTTGGTTTTACTGTAGTCGTTAAAATGGAAACATGCAAAAATATGACTTTAACAAGCCATTGCGCGAAAACTATGAGATATAAAAAAATTTCACAAAAGCCAAATTTAGTCACATTTTGTGTCTTAAATAAGAAAAAATATATCTGGTAGAAATAAAAAATAAAAAAGTGGTGATGCAAATTGCGGTAGACCACACCCTTAACACACATTAGGCAAAAAATTATTATAATTTTAAATTACAGTAAACATTGACTATATTATACTGTACCAACTACAATCATCCTGCTCCTCAAAAACTGACAAGTACTGGGCCTGCAGCCTTTTCCTTATCAGTTGTAGCTTTCCCTTCTGCACCTTTCAACACTTGCATTCCTCTGTCCCTTCTTTTATGTTCTTAAAATAATCAATTTCCCCCCTCTACCCTCCTCCTAAATATTTCCTAGGTAATCATTTCTTCCCTGACTAACATTTCTTTCTAGCTTTCTACACGCCTGCCTCATCCCGTCCGTAGCTATTTCCATCCCATTGTTCCTCTATTTCACATGCATCTGCCTGCACGTGCTTTTTCATCCCTTTGTATACCCATCCATAATGCTATGTTTCCCACTCAGCAACAATCCTCTTCCATGGTATAAACGTTACCATATTTCATATATTATCTTCTTAAACTCACTTTACAAGACCCCTTCAGACCATTTCTCAAATCTATCCTTTAGAATATTTCTGTCCCAGCTTATTTCATTGCCTATACAGTCATACCACAACCTCCTCAGCCTTTTTTTTTTCACCAATCTCTAACTCCACTACTGAAACGTTGTGGTCACTGATCCCTTCGAGCACTACCACACCAACAATAGCATTCTCCAGCCCAACTAACACATCTAGTATGGACTCCTACGCCTTTTGTTTTGTCTAGTAGGTTCCTCTACTGCATGCACCAAGCCTCTGTTCACTGACTGCGCTGTCATTCTCTGCATCATGTTACCCATCCCTTCTACTCACTCAATCCACTGTACACCAGGCATATTCAGGTACCCTGCCACACCCCACTGCCTAAGCCCAAGTCTATTGATTCTGTCCATCAATTGTATCCCTCCCTTGTCCTGGTGGCATGTATGCTCCATTACTGTGATATTCCTACCTATACTTTTTACTTCTGCACTCCCTCTTCTTAGTATTCCATTCCACCAACCCTTCTAACCCATCCCTTACATACACCATTATTCCCCCCTCCCCTTTCTTCCCTATCACTTCTAAATATTATGAATTTATCCTGCTTACATTCCCTGTCCAGCTCCTCACTGTATAACCACATCTCCACTGCTACATCTGCTCTGAATCTTTCAAACTTACCCAGAAAACTTGGTTTTAAGGTTAGGGTAATTTTAATAAATCCAGTTTTACTGACTTGTTTCATTTCCACATGCCACATTACATGAGCCTTATTTAAGAGTGATTTTGTTGGGATTCTCTTAATTTCATAAGATGGGAGGACTACACACTTAGTTTAAAGTCTTTCATGAGACTAATAATTCAGTGTCAGTAACTGTTGATATATATTTGCTGTCTACATAAATCACACCTACCTTGGTTAACATTGAAATTGCAATTTATGTAGGCACAGCCTAGTCAAATTTATTGTAAAGTCACTGTACGACTGTCATGTGTATGCGCAACACATAAGTAAGCCTAATGAATTATTTATAAATTATGTACGACGATTTTATTATGAATTACTAAACAAAAGTCATTACTCATATATAGGCCTAACTTATTACACGAGTTACAAAACTTATGTGGAATTCGGGACGCAAATTACACCAAGTACGGCCGTGGTTGCGACAAATTGTGTAGGCCAAGAGACAATTGGCAAACATCACATTGACGTATCTCACTTGCATTATATAAATGCCAATTTTCATAAATAAAGCACTGAATTATGTCATTCTACCATACTGTCGTCTGAAACCCAGATATTAACGAACATTTTTATTTTCAGCTCACTTCAAAACACAACTTCGGCATATGCTTGTAAAACTTCGTGGCAATTTTCTTCTCACAAATATGATCCTTCACTTCTTACATCATTTTGCATGTACAAGAAGTCTATACAATTTGAAATTACGAGAAACATAACCGAAACATTCTTTTGATGCAAGAAACTAATCTCAAAACAGCACAAACAAGGTTAAAAAGTTAACATATGATATTTTCGTCCCCATACTTAACTGCAGTGTACGTCTTATCCAGAGCTTCAACCTCCCGGAAAATTACACATGATTACCTAAGATCAGTAGTGAAATTTGCCTGGAAATGAAATAACGGACAATGTTTAACCACTTTCAGTTCTACTAATCAAATTTTAACTTTAATTCTCTATACGAAAAATTTAGCAAAACAACTTGAAATTCAGTGTGTACAAACAATTTATAACCGTTTTCAGTTACCATATTTTCCTTCTTAATTCTTTCTACGATACAATGTGTAAAAATCTATTATCTAACTTCACTAGTGGCTACTGGTTCTCATTAATACATTGTTGTTTTCTTTCTCCTTAGAATGAGATGGGAACTTAAGAGGGAGGGATTTACAATGATCCGTCGCGTCCGCCCTTCATACGTCCGTCCACCAGTTTTTTGGCCCATTCCGTCCGTCAGGAATGCTAGCGATTTACAAAAACATGTCATCCATCCGTCGTTATTCCTTTAATTTGCAATGCTACCAATGTACAAACAGAAAAGTTCTGTGGAATATAAAATATTTCCTTAAATATATTACTTATTTTTACAGATTTTTACTCAATCTACAGCTGCTTATAATTGCAAACACTGTTCTTCACCACAAAAAAATTTAACGAGCATAAATAATTACTAATTAAATTACTTATCATGTAATGTGAATAAATTTCGGTTAGTGTTTTAATTTTTCCCGAATGCCTAAACTATCATCGTATTTTAAATAGAATTTACAGCGTCATCTAACAAATATAAAAAAAATTTCACAGTCTTTGTATTAAAATAAACAGTTAAAACTATAGTTAACTTTAGAAGGCTGTAATTCCATCCGTCCATTCGTAAAAAGATAAAGCTTGGCAAGTTTTTGACGGATGGATGGATAGAATTATTCCAGACACATGATTGGCTGGAAGTCACGAGATCGACGGACAGTTGACGGACGGACACCTTTACTACGATGCTGAATTAAAATTTCGTTTATTCAAAAAACACTTGAATATCAAGTTCTGTGGTTAAAAGAAGTCATGATATGGTGATAAAAATACTTGTAGTTTGAGGATAAGAATATTTGTATTTCAGGGATAAACAGTCAAAAAAATATTTACAGGCTTTCTAAATGTTTACTAACACCTATTAATACAAACATTATTATTATTAACAACAAAAATTTAGGTACCTTAAAGTTTGTATGAAAGAGATTTGACTGTACCACCACTGCATTCCTATGCTACTCTCTCCTCATCTTAGCTAAGCATTATGAGCGCTCAAAATCTCACTGGAATCTTTTGCAGGATGAATAGTTAAATTTTTATAAACCTATTAGTTACCAGTCAAGTAAAGTACGTATAAAAAAAGCAATTTATAAATCTGTGTAATTAACTTTATGTATTTTGTATATAGCATATATTTTAAATTAAAATAGTTTTGTGTAGATTGAGCACTTTTAACGTCCAGAATCTTTATTCCATTTGGCATTTTTCAAATCTTTTTACCACTTTTGAAAATAAAAATAGAGTGTCCATAATAAACACAATGTACAGAGTTAACCATGCTCAAAACTTAATTTCTACCGCAGCAATAAAATATGTTTTTGATTAATAATCCTTCACCAGAAGTTATTCAAAAACTCTCACTTTACCGTAAACGGCGTACGTATATTAAAGTAAATCACCTGACAGTTTTAAGGTAGTGATTTTTCAAGTTTTAACAAGAAAAGTTAAAAATAATACGGTACAAAACAAGGCAGTGTCTTTTTTGCAGACTGTATACTACAATCACTGGTTACATGGACCTGGTGTCAGAACATCTGAGGTGCAAGGAAACATTAGTAAAATAACCTAATACCCTTGATCTACCTTCTTTTAACTGTAAAAATCTCTACTTTGTAGCTAACACTTGGTAGCACTAAATATTTCCCAGACTTCCTTACCTCACATATCCCAAATTGAAGCGAATGGGCAACTGGAAGTCCAGTTGTATAGTGGCACACTGATGTGATCTCCTGAGTGCATCAGTCACTGTTATATCAATCTTTGGTCCATAGAATGCCCCGTCGCCTGGGTTCTCCTTCCATGGCTGACCAAACTTATTGAGACTGTTTGCCAGTTGCTACAATAAAATGTATGCATACATAAATACTTCTTACTCACAGTACATTGAAATTCAACACAAAAAACTTTGAATAATATGTTGGGAAATGCTAAAAATATGAGCTTATGAGTGTTATATTTTAATACCCTAAATGTCAAAAACTTTTTTGTACCTAGACTAATACAGTTAATTATATGAGCACTTTTGTAGAGACAGAGCTAATACTTTTGATCATAAAAGTAAAAACCACACAGTTAAATTTTCTTATCTAATAATACTTAGTCTTAGCATAAGAAAAAAACAAACACTTTGAATAAAATAGTTTTTTTCTTAAATATGAATTAAAATTAAAAGGGGAAAAAATGGTAAGAGCATTGTTATAGTATTTATCACTGTAATTGAAAAGTGTGTACTTTATAAACAGGAACACAGTATTTAAGAATATAACTTCCTACTTTCAGTAAAAACAGTTTAAAGGACCAAATAAAAGTAGTAACTTTATAACCAGCAAAATGTTAAAAGAGGGAAAGACATTTAACACGGTTCTTACTATCGATAAAGAAAAACAATTATTAAGGGGCTCCTCTTCGAGGCCTCAGTAATATTCAAATACTGTCCCATGGACTAAGAAGCCAATGTGTATACATATATGCGTACACTGTTGTTGCCAATTGCTGCAAGCTTACGAATCTGTTAAGTTATCTGCAGACCTGGAAGCAGTCTAGCAATAAAAGTGACACAGTGATCTGGAGCCAGCATGCTGTCAGCAGTGACGTTGAGGGAATGGAACGAAAAGTGTTAGATTTCAAATGTCTGAAGATGAGAACAGATCTCGGTTCCTGAAACGTCACATATGTTGGCATCGAAGAAAGCCTGATAATTTTAGTCTCTCTTCCCTTTGTTGTGTTGTCATCGTTGTCCTCAACCAATTTTTCACACATCTTATTTTGTTGTTTAATATTATTTTACTACTTTTGTTTTTCGTCATCTTTCTACATATAACAAATGTATTTTTTTCAGAATTAATTTATGTTATTATTGTTCTATTTTTCTTTAATTTTGTGCCATTCGGAATACGACTATACTCCTACATTTCTTAGGGAATTAATTATCTGCATGTTACACGTTTAGTGCCAACAGCTATGCTGGTTAATATTTAAACAGTTTTTTTTCTGTTGTGGGATTTTTCTGCAACACTTGAACACTCGCACACAATGGCGTACATCCACAAAACAGTTCAGTTTTCTGATACAATATTAAGTCAAGTGTGGGATGTACACTAGGTCTTTCTCTCACCAAACCCCCTCCTCCCACAAACAAAGATATTTTTAAAATTAATTTTGGGCTTAAGGGGATTTACGAGGTGCAAGGGTTCCTGTTAAGATAACCTCTGTGCCCAATATAATCTTACTGTATTAAAAGGTGCTTGGTATGCAAAGGCAATGGCAAGAAACCTACTACCAAGAACCAAATCTAAAATCTCTGTATCAAATATTATAGCACTATAGCAAGCTCACTACCTCTACTTTTATTTTGGGAAGTGCAATAACTACCTTCTCCGCCTCATTCCACATCTGCAAGTCCCCCAGGTACTTGTCAGGCCTGGTGGACAACACCAGTTGAAATGTGAAGCCAAACACTGAGTACACACATTGTAGGAACTGCAGTGCTCCCAACATTTCCTCCTCAATCTGCAAAACAAAAAACTGACAATATCTGGTGGACAGAAGGTGTTTATGTGCCAATAAAAACCTCCATGGTCACCTACTTGCTCAGGGGTACAGAATATGTGCGCGTCGTCTTGCTGGAATCGCCGAACCCTTGTGAGGCCAGTCAATGCACCAGAAAGCTCATTGCGATGTAGAACACCAAAATCTGCAAGTCTGAGAGGAAGCTCTCGCCATGATCGAGATCTCTGGTCAAACATAAGACTGCAGAAAAAGATACAGTTTCAAAACCATTTAGTGGACAATTTTTTTAGAAGCATGGCAAAAAATATTAGATAACTATTAACTGTCAAACTGTAGCATCTGTCTATGCACTTCTAAATAAAATTAAAAATAACATCAGCATTGGCAGTTACTGCAGTGTAGTACAGTAATGTATATTATTGTTGCAAGCCAACAAACATTTTTTTTAATAGAGAAAATTCCTATTTTTTTATTATATTTTTATTTAAAAGTGTGTTTAATTTAATAAACAGCGGTGCCATACTTTATTTCATTGTGTTTGTGTAGCTCCAGAAAAACTTAAATAAAATGAGCAGTCTGTTTTGTGCTGCAAAAACGTGAACCACCATGTTGACGTCCCTGTGACGTCACGACGCTGTAGCCATACTCTGTGCTGTAGCCTACATTTTAACGTACATTACATGCAAACGACAGCAACATACGTCCAAGTCATGAAATTGTGTTAAATAAAGAAGTTTATCTGGTAAAACCGAGTATGGCTTGAACTCCAAAGAATAAAAACGTGGATAGTAGTTTCATTTGCGCATCAATAAAATGCAATTTACTCTGAATCAAATCTTAGTTTTAGCACCGTCTGATAAATCAATGCAGACTGCATGGCTTAAGCTTCAAGAAGAGACCTAATAGTCTACTATTAATGACAAAAATACAGTTTACGTATGTAATGCTGTATTTTGTACAACATGACACGGTTAGCACTAAATAAATAACTTCTTTTAAGTTAAAATTGCAGTCAATAGCGAGCAGTTTGTGACGAAATCCCTACAGCTGTACTGTTTTGGCTGTTCCACTAGCTGTGGCAACATCATTAGCCAATAGGAGAGTTCAACGCACCCATGATTGGTCAATAATTCGAGGGCTGGGCGGGGTCTTGCGAAACTTGCCCCGAGATGGCAGCACAGCTGTCTCAATGCCATTCACGAGAAACGTAAAAATTACTGAGCAAAAAATGTACTTGTAATAAAATAATTGATCTGCAACATTTTTTTTACAGACTCGTACATCCAGAATGTTCTATCACAGTCAGTGCTAGGTCTAGTAAAACTCATTCCAAATATTAGTTTGATAGGTTCACTTTTTGTATGCATGTGAACTTCGTTAGTCTGACCTCTCAAACCTAAACTTATTATTATATATCGGATCTGAAACATTAAAATGAATTCATAGTAGGTTATTCTCTGTCTGGAATTTAAATTAAATTTACATAAACTCAATCCTATAGCTAAAACGTCCCAATGTGTGAGAGCTAGGCCTACTAATACATTGCTGTCTTCACTCCTTTAAAAAATCAACTCACGTAAACTAAATCTTCATTGTTGGCTACCAAATCTACAATCACACATGCCCAAACAACAAGTGAATTCACCGAATCAACTTTTACGTAACCGGGTTCACTAAATTTGATTAGTTTTTTAAGTCATTGAAAATTTTCAACACACACAATAGTGCCTGGTGTGCCGTGGCTAACCAAAACAAGTAAGACTAAGTCATAAATATGTTCACCAATAAGAATGTGTTTTCAATGTTTATGGCGCGTTTGAGAATGTCATTTTCAAAACTGAACAACTCAAAAATTATAATGTTCACGGAGCAATTGCTTTGCCTGGCTGAATTTAGTGCTGAAATAATTTGGAAGAATGAGGTAAATATTTAAATCTTTTTCTAGGAATTTTCCCTATTATGTACCTTAAATTCTGACAAAATGTGTCCAAATGATGGTAATACTTTGGTTTTATGGTTTTTTATAACTTATTTGTTTTGTTTCTGGGGTGTTAAAAATTTAAAAACTGGATTTAATACACAAATCAATTTAGAGTAAACATTTTCAGACACTACCACTAGGAACTGGAAAATTTCGTGAATTCAATGACCAGCATGATAGAACCCACTGTCCTACGGATTCTCAAGCCCCGTCTATTTGTTCCTTGTCTGTTGTGTCAATAAGTAACAGCTAGTGGACAAATTGTCGGGGCTTGAGTAAGCATAGGATAGCTGATTCTAACATGCAGGTCAAGGAGTTCACAAAATTTTCCTGAGCCTAACCATGACATTTAATCAAATTGGGTTTGTGCAGTATTCCCATTTTCCCAGTCAGTAAACCAACTGACAAAAGGCGACTTACCAATGGCCAGGGCAATTCATTGGCTTCAATGCAAACATCTCTTTTTCAGCTTCAAATGCAAACATATTTTCCTGTAAAGAATAAATCAGTTACTATAACATTCCAGTCAACACAGACCAATGCTTATCACAAAAATAGTTCACTGGAAATTAAAACGTACACAAAACTTTCTATTTCCAACAGCAGAATTTAAACCAACAGTAGAATTTTAACTTATTATTACACTGGAACAGTATACATTTCATTACGTCACCTCATATCAACAAAATAAAATCTTATAAAAATACAGAAAGTATGCTTTCTTCATACAAAACTTAACTATCATACCTGTGTTTAATGGGCACACAAGGAATATTCACCTGGCTTAGTTCTGCATTCAATTGGCACAAAACCAATAACATTCAACCTGTAGCATGAATTGGTAAGTCAAACACACAGTAGAAACACCTATTTTCTATCACCTTCTAAACCATACGTTGGTAACCGTTGAACATAAATTTTAAATTCGGGCTTGTGGCCACATAATCTGGGACTATCACAGAGGTTATATTTCCTTGCAAAAATAAACTAGGGGTATGTGAAGGAATAAGTCACTACATTAAATATCTGTGAAAACAGTAACATATTATTTTAAAAAATTACATATTTCAACTGGTGTGCAAAATTTGTATTGTCCTATTTTTTTCTCACTCATTTGAATTGTACAATTCTACGAGTACTTTTATGGTACTGTATTAGTAGCTGAGCAGCTTTTACCCACCTTTCTCTTTGTTTATAATTAAAAATGTCACATATTATGCTGCACCCAAAACCTCTCTCTATAAATACAGTAGCATTTCATTATGAGGTGCTATAGTTCCAGGTTCGGTCCTCAAAGCTGTGTTCTCGTTATAACATAATCAAACTGATTTTGACTGCAAAAACTGAAAATATTGTCCGAAAGTTAAATCAGAACTGTGATTATACTATATAACACAAAATAACTTATTATATTAATTAAATTACAGTATTTTTAAGCAAATGATAGTTTATTTAAGCACGTTTGGATTTGCTCTTTACGAAAACAACAAAACAGTACTTTGTTCACATCAAAATAAATAATTGTAAACTTGATTGTGCAACTAGGCCACCGAAGCATTTTTCTGCAATCAATTACTCACTTGCCACAACTTCTCGAGGTGTGGCGGGTCAGTGGCCGTTGCATCATGCAATCACCTCAAACCAAATAATTACCATACAGCTAATTACTGGAAAATTATATATTTTTAATAAACCAAAACAAGAGATTAACGAGATATAATTATTGGTGTAAAAAAAACTAATGACAGTTTTTGTCTAGAATATGACAATGTCACGTTTGTCACTCCAATTCATTTATGAAATGTAGCACTAATTATAAATATTTACTGAAACTGCATACAATTTTACGTGAAATGATTGTGAAAACACGGTGCAATACTTTCTCGACAAGAGGAAAAAAAAATTATGAAACACGAAGTAAAACAACAAATTTTCATGAACTGGAAAATTCAAGCGGAAACTGTTATGAAACAGGAGGGAAGCTAAATTTTATGAAGCCACCCAACAAGACAATGTACCATAAACACTATAGTTCAAGATGCTGAAATTTCATGAATTCAATGACCTGCATGTTAGAATCAAATATCCTATGCATACTAATTTGTCCACATTGAATTCGCAACATTTCGCCATCTCTAATTATAGAACTCTATGCATACATACTTTTTAAAAGACACTTGGGATAAAAATATTAACCTATGAAATTTAAAGAGTATCACTATCTTTGCTGTATACTGCTTAAAACCAGCACACATAGATCACTTGAGTGGACATCGAAACAGTTTAGATCAAAAATGACAATGCCACAACAAGTCCAAGCTGCATTACTTGTGCCACTTTTAACCACAGTTGTTTACTTCCAACACTGGCTTGCTTGCTCTGCTAATGAGATCTACTGACAGGACACGTTTTTTGTCAAGCTCTTTGCTACTGCACTAGAAAGTGTTCAATAGAAACAAACTAAAACAAGTCATACTGAGCAGTTTCTTATAACTTTTCTTTCTTTTAACAACTCAACTTTATTACTCCTTTTTTTTTACCGATGAACACTCCAGACCAGCTGCTACACATTGTTACAGTCTCAACTCTCGCCCGGTGCCCTGCGTACTAATATAATCTTTAATGTTTCTGTTTAAAATTGGGAATTTCAAATAAAATGTATATATGGCTTAACAGATGCTTTCACACACAATTTGAGTACAGCCCAGGACACACACTGTAGTTGTAGCCTGCACGAGTGAGCCAAGACAGGCAGAGGGCAAGCCCATTTACAATATTGCAACTACACAATGGTCGCTATCCAACTACGTACATCCCTCGCATGATGTCAACCTGAGAGATAGCACATAACCTTCTCTCCAGTCCAATCTCATTTGTGAAGGGGTTTTCAAACCACTTACTAGTTCATCCTCTGGCATATAATTCACTGAAGTGGGTATTTCTTCCACAGGTTCTTGAGAAAGTCCCAAAACTTTCTTTTTTTAAAAAGTTACACAGTTACTACACAAAATATCATTTCTATCTACTATGACAGATACACCCACAAACCTTTGAATATCATCAGCTAAATCGTTCACCTTACACGTCCTCACACATTTACTTTTGTACACACTTTTTTTTCCTTTTAATGTAGTCCACACATTTAATTCTCTCAGTACTATGAAAGTCAGACATGATTTAGTTCACCAGCTGAACATCACCCATCAACACACATAACCAAACTGTAACAGCATAAGTTTGGGAATTCCCTTGTAGTCCTGTAGGTGATTCCCCTTATGGTCACCAGGGATTTCCCTTATAGTAGCTGGAAATATTCATACAGGGACTCTCCCTGTACAATTCCCAAGGTTTCCCCAAGTTCAGTACCAGTTACGAATTACATGATATCCATATTTGGAGACTAACAAAATGTATCTTCTAAGTGAGCAAGGAAACCCTAGAAAGTGTAAAAAAATTAAATTTTTCAAAAACTCTAAAAATCGTTACAGGCAAAAACACACTATCCAACAAAGTGCATGCCATTAACAAAGTTTGGGATTACAAATTGACAAATTTTCAGATTTTTAAACAATGGGGCTTTTGAGTAATTGCCAATAAATAATGGCACTTGTGTCAAATTTTGCAAAATTTAGAATTTCATGTTAACAATTGCAGGCATCCTAGGATTAAACACAATTTTTTCTGTAAAACTACTGTAATCAGTCTATATATTGTCAGAACTACTTTTTCTAAAAATTGATTACTTCATGTATTTTATTTTTTTTTTTTTGGAAATCCAAGAAATTGAAATTTTTTTAATCAAATTTTGGAGTTGTTCCCCCTTAAAGATATTGTCATGGGGCTCATTGTAACTATACCACACTGTTGTTCAATATAATCCCTACAAAATAAAAATAAAATCAATGGAATCAGTTAAATAGTTTTGAAGTACTGCTCATTTTAAATACATGTGTTTCTTCCACTTTTTTTTATTTTTGACCAACTTCAAAAGGCTATAACATATGCAAAAAAATGTTTGGAGGTGAAATCCTTTTAGCATACTTCTTATTGTATCTCCACTGGTTGTAACTGCTGTAATTTTTTAAAGCAATTCTGTGATGGTCGACTGACATACCTCTGCCTGAATTGAAATGGAATGGCTCATAAGTAGCAATTTACTCAATACAGTAAACCCTCGATCTAACAACATCCCATGGTGCTTGATAATTATGTTGTTGAATCACAAATGTCGTTAGTTCCAAGGTAATTAATTCTGACCCTCCCCCCCCCCTTTTTTTCCTTAAAAAATTTTTAAATGTTTTTTTTTTCTAAAAGTTGACGTAGAATAATTGCTGGCTTACAATAAACACAATTTTTTATTAAAATTACACTAGACCCCAATTTAACGAACCCTGGAAAAATTGTCAAAAAAATTAAAGTACTTTGGTAAAAAATTGAAATAATTGGTAGGCTCAAAAATTAACAATATTATTTAGAGTAGAGAGACCATATGTAGGAGTTTTAACATCATTGTCCTAATTACTGCTATACTTTACAAAAAATAAAACAGTTTAAGCTGTTAAAAATGTGGCGGAGCACGTCGGAACATAATGTTTGGCATGCGAGCACCATTACGTCACACAGTTTGTCCACCCCTTATTTCTTTATGCTTACTCTCCGTAGATAACAAGGCAGTGACAGCTAAAGTTACATGCATGTCTAACAGTGCGAGGCTGGTAGATGTCCCCCTCCCCCCCAACCACCTGATAGTCTGGCTGACTCATGGTTAAGATAATAAACTTAAGGGTTATACATTCTCTACAGTCCCAAATTCATTTTCAGTGATGTGTGGAGCAAGGTGGGAAACAAAATAGCAGCTGCCTTATACCTTCTGAAACCTCAGCGTGTGAAACAACTTGCAAAGCATTTTCCGGAAATTTGTCAATATCCTCACCCCCTTAACGAAAAAATGCCCAGCAGACATCCAACTGGTGTGTGTGTGACTGCGTGAATGCCAAGCGAGTGAAGGCAAGACAAAAAAATAAAATAGAGGGAGCATTATCAGAACTACCCGTCAGCCGGGCGAGAGTCTGGAAATAAACACAACTGGGCAAAGGTTAAAAACGGCATACGTGACTCAGTTAAGGCTCGTTAAGGATGCCATTTCACATTAATACGACTTAAGTGTTGCTGTGCACACACAATATCTGGGCGTGCCATTGTTATAAGGGTACTAGTACCAAATACAGTCAAGACGCGACAAGGCAAAGCGTGCTTGATCTTTTTTTATGTGACATGGATAGCTCATTTTGATCATTTGTAGGTGTGATTGTAACCGGAAGACGTCTGTGTATTGATATAAATGTGTAAACTTCAATAATTATTTGCATTTTTTTCCATGAAACAATACAGACATCACACTATACATTCGTGATAAGGCACTGTGCTCTGTGTTGTTATTTTTTGGGACAAGGGTCGGCCATATATACCGTCCAGATATACATTTTGATCTATTGATAGACATACATTTAAATTATTATGTACTTATGTATTAAAATTTTTCTGCAAAAAGCTACAAAAATCGGACTACTTACTAGCGAAAATGCTCTCAGCGCATGATATTCTAATTTGTCTTCGAAAAAATTAAACTCCATAATCCCAAAAATACACTTTCTTTGTTTGTAGACTATTTAAGTCAGAAGCCTACAAAATCTGCAAAAAACTTGCACGTCACAGGAAAATAAATTGTAAAACTGCAGACGACGCAACTCTTAGTGCCGCTGGCCTACAAACTGACACCGCACATGTAAATAAAACCTTTATTTTTCGCCGTAAAATAGAATTAAATAGAAGAAATCTAAACACACCTACTAACAGAGACATCCCTATAGTTGGCCTCACTAGTTGAAATCATGGTGGTGAAAATGTGGAGGACAATAGAGTGGCAAGACACAAAACTTGCCTTGTCATTGGTTGAACTTGTGACACAAGGACAAAGGGTCTGGGAGTGAGACGTAAGCTATTACAGTATTGGCGTTGCTATGGGCATGTTAGGTGGCTAACTGCATAGCTCAGATAAAGGCACGTGAAGGAGTATGAGAGGGAAGTGCAAGGAGGAGGGAGCATGGAAAAGTGGAGGAAGGTTAGTTATCATATCTTACACATGTCGGTGTTGCGCGGACGGCCTAACTCACCCGGCACGTGCTTCAAAATTTCTAACATTTTTTCCAGTTTTTTTTATTTCACAGCTGCATATCACTAATTTATGATAACTGCAGTATATTAATGTTCAATTAATGCAAAATTATTTTTAAATACTGTTTTACTGCAATCTATTGCATTTTGCTTAGCTTTGATACAGTAGACGAGTATTTAGACAATATACTTTTTCCTTATCATAAACATCAATCACATTCCTTATAACTTCTATCAAAAATTATAAAGTTGATGTAGTACTCAACTTACTAGGTGATGTTATTACTCAGCCCCTCATTTGTATGTGCCAACTGAAAATGTACGAACACGGAAAATGCTGTCAGAATATATGACCATGACCACTACTATGTTTGGTGTCAAGTGATATTGCTACCTACTTTTACTAGAGCCACCCACAGCTTGGAGCTTTCTTTCCTTCCCACACTTGTCATAAATGGCAAAAAGAAGATGTAAGGGTACATCACCTTGTAGCTTGCATAGTTTCTGTCAGCACACATATAGTAGCGGAGTAATACAAGTATCATCGTAATATGAAAATTTTTTCAATGTTCTTAAGACCTGACATGCCAATCAGGCAATAAGTAAATACGAACAGTTGAAACAGGTATACACTTACACCTATAATTAGACACTCACCGCATAATGTGCCCAATGACCAGATGTCTGCCACAGTTTGGTGTTATAAACATTGGGAGTGACCACCTCCTGGAAGCCACGTTTGCGATACTCGCTCCTGATATAGTCCATCAGAGTATTGTATACGTGGGCTCCATGTGGAAGAAAGAAACATGAACCTGGGCTCAGTTCATGGAAGAAGAACAACTCTTGTTCCTAAACACAATAAATATGCATTCATTAATTTATTTTCCACAGTAATGGAATAACAAGGAATATGTTTGGACTTAAATTAATTTCAAGTCTAGATTTTACCAGTATTTAAAATTACTGTTATATATCTTTCATACATGAATATGAGATATTGTGAGTCCAACATAATAAAGAGTTAAGACAATGTCCAATGAAATATTAGATACAGTAATTCAAGAATTTTGACATGCATCTGAGCCGTTTATTGCTCCATTTACTCATTAAGGCTTAAGACCTTCATTACAGCACTCCCTTCAGACTTCATCAATTTCAAATTTCAAGTAACCCTGAGCAAGAAACTAGAAATCAGCTAACATATGCTTACAGCTATTAGTGAAATCAAGTTATTTTGCACCATTCTTGAGCAAGAAAACAATCTAATATTTAAGAACGTTCTATTCACAGAGTATACACAATTTATATTCCCTTTACAGTTTAAGCATTTACGATTCAACATTACCAAAGTAACTTGCCTTACACATGGAAATTAAATATACCAATAGAATCCGGGCTGCTTCTTTGTGCTCTCGCACACTTGGCGAACAAAGAAGTACACTCAGCTCCCGTAATAACATCTACGCATTCCTTTGTCAAATTACCACTGAACTTAGTTGTGGGCACCTTCACGCCCGACCAAAGAGTGAGTAACGGCTTCCTGCACCCCTCTCAACTCGACTCGCTTACAAGAGTGTCTCTACCGCCGGCCGTCGGAACTAGACCCTCCCCTTCTTCCCCAGGCCTACCCCTCCATGGCTAACTAACACTCAAAAAAGGGAAAAGTCCAGTACCAGACTTAGACTCCTATCCCTTCTAACATTTCAAGGCTTTAAGGTGAGGACCGCTCACATCAATAGGAAATTGATATTAAAGTCCATCCCATATAAGAATACATTATTTTGACTGCTGATGCTACCAATATTTATAACACGTGCAAGAATAACATACCATTTAAAACAATCGGACGTGATTGTATGGCCTGATGAAACAGTAGTGGCAGCCGTGAACAACAAATTGGTTAACTTCCATCACCGACGTTGAAAATAGTGTATATTATAAGTAAAAAAAATAAAGCATTTTGGAGGAACTGTAACATAACAACACGGCTCCGTATTCAGTATTAGTCAGATTTTATTCAATTCAAATTGTAACATTTCTATAGTTACTTTACAAACAACGGCACCATTAACAGTCTACCTACACCAGCAACCAATGATAATGACTACCTGGCAGCATGGCTTGGCATGTCAACAAACATCCTGAGAAAAGTAGTACAGAAAAAAATTTTAAAAAATGTTACCTAACATTTATTTTAACAGAATTTGTGGATAAACATGGTTCTTGTCGTAGACCTATACACAAACATGCTTTTTTTCAAGGAGCTGAATAAGTACTTTTTTTTTACGAAAAAGTCCATGTTTAATGTTTTCTTTTGCACGCAAGTTCATTTAATATCCAAAAATGTTGGCTTACAAATTACCAAAAGAAAAGGAAGGAAAATTTAGGCCTGTGTATTTCCCTAGCTTTAAGTGTAATTGTTTAATCATACATTTTACCAAAATGATTTAAAACTAATTTGGGCAATTAGACCTACCCATTTTTGTTTATTATTACTTACTCTTAAATTTCCATTTAGGTTCTGAGAGTGTAAATGTTTGCTATGTAGTCTACAATAAATTACGTTTACAACTGTTTTTAAGTATTGTGAGTGGTACAACTATGTTAATAGCACTGATATTAACACTATTTTCTGAAACCTTTCAAATCACCATGAGTAGTACGTTGCAGCTTAGTAAGCGAAGTCGTGGTGTCAGCAGGACGCACATTGTCATTTCCCTAGGTGGACTGATAGTCATTACAAATTTTTTTACTGTGCTTTTTGTTGTAAAACATAGATTATGATTTACAACCAATCGTTAATTAAAAGATGCGTCATGGCAAACTGACGCCGAGTTAGTTTTATTTTCCCACTTTTTTTTAGTTACTATATTCTAATAGATAGTGAGGTATGTTTTGTTTATTTAAAAGGGGACAGTAGTGCTGGCACACTATTGTAATTTGGGTTATGTTATCATTTGAGTGCCAGTGTTAAAAAGTAACAAGTGGTGTTTGACTATGAGGCAGTGCAAATTTTATTATATTTTTTTGTATCTTGTATTTGTATCATTTTAAGCAAGGGCTGCAAAGGTGCTTCAGCATATGAACTAAATAGCCTCTTATATAGAGTTAGAAATAAGAGTAATGAGTAACTAAAATTATGCATGGCGGTTGTTTGTGATTAAACATAGGTATGTGAGGCACTGTTGGTGTTTCAGTTGTGATGTCTCTGCAAATGATATTTTTTTTGTAGGAATGAATTGCTACACACCAATTCACATCCTTAGCGATTTGGACTAGCCAGCGGAGGATGCCAGGGCAGCAGTAAAGCCACTATATATATATATATATATATATATATATATATATATATATATATATATATATATATATATATGTCACAAAAATCACATTTTTTCAGGAGAGCAGTTTGAAGAGAGAGATTCACTATGATTTACTAGTGAATCCGGCTGTTTAGTGCCAGAAAACAAACGTTTTTGACACAACACAGACTTTTTTTTGTATGCCACTACAAAGTATTTAAAACCGTGGCCATGTTTACGGTAAAAAGTGCATTTTGACAAAAAGTGGACATAGTGTCTTATGCCTCCGAGGTACAGATATATATATATATATATATATATATATATATATATATATATATATGTATATATTATTTTTTTTTCTATTGGGTTTCATTCAGCTTTGCATTTTGCCACCACTACTTGAGTGAGTACCCAGGTGTAATGTTATTTTTCTTTTGTTTTGTTCCCTGGTATCCATCCCAGATGGACAGGCCATGCGAGACGAGGTGCGATGCTACACAATGAACTGGTGTTGGTTGGTATGTTTTGCTAAATTTTTCCTCTCCGTTTATGGGTTAAGGAAAATTTGCTAAGCTGTGTTTAAGCAAATTTCACTGGAGTTTTGTAAAATGACCAGCCTCACCAGCTTTGATTTTTTTCTCTCTCTCATTTTTTTCTTTTTTGCATATGTATTATTTGTGGTATGTTTTCTGGTGTGCTGAGGGTGTGAAGTTGAAATATTCTAACTTTTATACTGGTTCACAATTTTGAGCCCCAACTCGTTAATGCAGCTCTACAATTGTAGCCTAATGTAAGCCTACGTGTCCTATGAGTGTTTAAGTACAAGTTTTGTTTCACGTCATTGTTGCCTGGGTGAAATGGCAGGTCTGCCCGGCTTGCAAACAGTAAAAGTCCGCTATAACGATAGTTTATATTGTCATAAAAATTATCGCTATAACGAATTATCGCTATAAAAAAATTAAAAGTTGTACCTAATTTACAAATTATTTTAATTCTGATACATGAATTGTCTGTGCATAACACAATAAAAGCAAAGATTTAATCATATAATTAGTTGGCGGAACGTTTACATGGTATAAAATGCACTCAAATGGACGTACGTGTATAACAAGGGACGGGTACATAAAGCGGCAAGCTAGTGAGCATTGGCAACGCAGCACGTGCAGCTGTTGGCGAGCGCAAGGTCACGCGCAAGGCCGCTGTGCTTCCTGTTGTCGGGTGGTGGTGGTGGTAGCCGGCCGGCAGATGTGAGCTGAGAGGCACGCGCATGCACACAGCGCACCACTGCTGCTACAGTCTGCTGTGGTCCGCTGGGTAGACATGCGTGCACGCAAAGCTATAAAGCACAAAACTTCACTTCTACTAAACTAAAACTATCAACTGAAGAAATGTTATATGAAAATTATGTTTTCATTGTCACTTCCGTGGCTATATCATTTCAGCTAAGAACAGTTTTTAAACGCAGAAGAGTAAATAAAAAAGTTATTTGCTAAACATGTTTAGCACAAAAAAAAATAAGTCACTGTTTTTGGAAGCAGGAATCAATTTTCGTTTGCTTCGTTTTAATTACACTTTCCTTCATGACAAATGACTGTACTTCTTGAAAAGCTAACAAGTCCGTGACAGATGCATTTTTGTGACGGTAGAAGCTGTTAATGATGTCAAGCGCCTCCATTACCGTAGCCTGTGACAGAACGGCAGTCACTTCAGTTGTTCCTTCGTCTTGCTCTTCTTCTGACACGCTCTCCTCTTTATTACAAACCAAATCAATGAGTTCGGCATCTGTCAACTCGCCACACACTTCAATGTTATCGTCTGCCGATACATACTCTTCGAAAGTGCACTGTACATCTAGTTGGTCTGTAACGGCACTCCAAACACCAGGTTCATTTGCTGGAACACCGTGCATATCTGGCACATTTTCGCATGAACTGGATGTTGAGGCATGCTCAGGTTCGTTTTTTACAAAACCAGCATGTCTAAAACACGCAGATATAACTGCCGGCGTAACTTTCTCCCAAGACACTGCGAGTACTTTAATGGCTTCCAGCACATTCCATTTACAGACTTTTTTCCTGCTGCGAGTTTTCTCATTACTGCATTTACAAGTATTGACCGAAATTCCCGTTTCACTACATTAATGACACCCTGGTCGAGTGGTTGCAACACACTCGTGCAGTTTGCAGGCAAGAAAACCAGTTCCACATTGTTCAACTTGACGTCGGGATGTGCTGGACATCGATAAACGAACAAGACAACTTTGCGGTTCCAAACGCCCATTTTCGCATCGAAACTGTGAAGCCATTGCTTGAATAACTGAGACGTCATCCAAGCTTTTTTATTAGCTTCGTAAATGCAGGGAATGTTGCGAGCATTTTTGAAAGCTCGAGGGTTTTTTGACTTGCCAATGATGAAAGGTTTGACTTTATCTGTCCCATCCATATTCGTACATAAAAGAACGGTAATTCGCTCCTTACTCCGCTTGCCCCCTTTACAGGGGTCGTTCCTCACGGCCAAGGTCTTATCAGGAAGCAAGTTATAAAAAAGCCCCGTC
>PNEQ01037898.1:0-16111 GCA_003012365.1 Medauroidea extradentata
GTGTTTCAAAGATAAAGACGATTCATTAAAAACACATTTTGCCCCTTTTTACTGCCTGGGGGTCGAATTTCAAAAAAACCTAAAACTTCTTTTTGGGTATTTACGTAAGCAATATTTTGAAGTGAATATCAACTCTCTATCCCGAAGGGTTCGATAGATATCGATAGTTGATTGGAAACACATTTAACGTCTTTTCAGCTCCTTAAATTTGAACTTCGAAAAATCCTTAAATTGGCTAATATGCATTTTTACGAGTGTCCTATTAAAGTAAAAATTACAATGATTGGCCGTCGGGTTTGAGCTCTATCGACGTTTCTTCGGAAACACATTTCACCCCTTTTCACCCCCTTAGAGGCTGAATTTCGAAAAATCCCTTCTTAGTGCTCGCCTACGACCTGAAGGGAACCCCCACAAAAAATTTCACGATTCTAGGTCCAGTGGTTTGGGCTGCAGTTTGATATGTCAGTCAGTCAGTCAGTCAGTCAGTCAGTCAGTCAGTCAATCAGTCACCTTTCATTTTTATATATATAGATTCCTTACTTTCTCTTTGCTATCTACAACCAATTACATAAAACAATTCCTTGCTTGTTAACGTTTATGATTTCTTAATGACTAAATATCTACAATACAATGACAACTTAACTGATGGCTGGATCCCCTCCCCTCCTGTTCAGCAGCTAGGGGGATGGCTTGAGCGTGGGAGGGGGCGAGGCCCGTCCTCCTTTCTCCCTCGTTTTCATAAATACACAATATTTACAAATTCCTATTTTTCTGTATAAAACTTTGTACAGTATGGTGGTACTTAAGCCCCAAACTACCAAACAAAAAATCTTTTAATGTCTGCCTCTCTCTCTCTCTCTCTCTCTCTCTCTCTCTATATATATATATATATATATATATATATATATATATATATATATACACACACACACATATATAGAGGCAGACATTAAATTCTATAGTTTAATTGTGTTGGTATATTAATTCATAACTTTTGGCGTGTAATTTTGAAATTGGCAGAGAAAGTAAATTATTGCAGATATCATGTTGTTTAAAGCTCGGTTTTATTAATAATAGTAATTGTATATTTGTATATTTGCCATGCACCTTAATGTGCCCGCTTTATGAGACTGTTCAAAGTGTGTTAGGTATTGTATGCATACTGCCGAGGTATGGGACTTGGTATGTTATGCTCTTAGTTTTATGTGTGTATTTTGGGGCGTGTGTCGCCCCCTGAAGTGTACTTCCTATAAGTATAGGGGTTAATTTTGCTATGTGATATTAATGTGTGTTTTCGCTACTGAGGTGTGGTACTCAGTCAGCATTTGTAGTTCTTGTTCAAGTTAGTTTCCTATAAGGATATGGCTAGTTAATGTGTAATATTGTATTTGGCTTTTGCTACACCCTTTTCAGTAATCTCGACTAGGGCTTCTTTTGATTCATATAGTTCAGATTAACTTGATACTTTTCTCACGCCTCTAAATCACAATTGGTAAATTGATGTTTAGTGTTATCTTTGTATTTTGTATTTTCATTTTAAGTGTTTTGACTTATGTTGGTGATTTATTGAGTTTGTAAAATGTTTAAGGTTATGTTAATTTGATATGTTTGTTTTGATTTGAATAAGTCCCTGTTGGGATTGAACTTGGAACTATGATCATTCTTTGAAATTAAAATTTGTGTTATCGTTTTCATGATTGAAATTTATAATGGGGTCTTGCTTGTTGCTCTTCAAATGTTTAGGCTTACAGAGTATTTGAGGTTATGACATCCTGTTTTATTTGGTTTGAGAATCAACTTTGCTCGAGCGTTCTCGCAAGTATTAGATATTCGAAACTCACGTTCTTCTTTCTTTGTAATTTGTTACTGTCACCATTAGGGAGGTGCTAGCCCATATTATAGGGTGGTAACTGGTATAATTTAACTGTGATTTTTGGTAATGGTGGAAGGCAATTCTCTCATTTAAGAGGCCTTTGTTAGTTTAATTGGCTACTAGCGACCCGGGGAGCACTAATTATCTATAACCAAGAATTGAAGTCTGTCTACATTGACATGCCGCACACTTCCAAGCCTTGACCTTACGTAATGAATGAATTATTATTATTTAATTACTTTGTAGGTAAAATATAACAAAATATTTGCAAAAATAAATTGTGTTGATCTGATCGTTACCAAACTTTACAGGATCACCCACTGGGCTAATCTGCCTGAAAATTCCATCAAAATCGCTCCAACCGTTTTAGAGTCCATAGGGGACATACATACACACATCGATTTTTGTATGTATATATATAGATTTTGTGAGATTGTTAACTGTTAAGTGGACATTTCAATGTTAGTCCTTTCTGAATGACATCATTACTGCGGTATTTACAGGAACAGGTAAAGTTGTTTGAGGACTGGGACAGAAAAACCATTATCTTTTGCAGTTTACGAATATAAATATGCATATCGGGCCCGTACCGGGCATTGGTGTTATTTTTTAAGGATTCTTACAATGGGCTCAAGTTACAAACGAAAGAAGTATTTTGGACATACGCCATTGCAGCAATGGCGTTATGTTCAAAGTACTTCTTCAGTTTGTAAGCCATTTATAGCAATTTTGATAAGCCAAGGCCTTGGAAAAGGTACACGACGTAAAAGGAGGGGGGGGGTAGTAATAGACCAGGGCCTGCTTTAAGACGCCCGCCTGCTGGCCTTGTGTTTGTGTGAGTGAGGCACGACGCCAAGGGCGATGTTGAACGGCTCATCTGCCGCGGTATCGCCTCTACCGCGAGACACTGAAACACAACATGCAGTGGTATCGTAGATCACTCGTCTGACTGACACTTTCAGTGATGACCCCGTCTTCTCATTGGTGAAAAGTTTTAAGCAAAGTTCATTGCATGGTCCTGGATTAGTTTCACACGAATCCCGCAAGTAGTTTTTCAGGTATAGCAGGTTGTAAAAGCGGTTTTTAGCCATTTTGAGGAGCTTCGAAATGATTTTCCTAATCGACGTGATGCTTTGAAACTACTCTTCAGTCATCGTTTGCAGTGTATTTTCTTTTCGTACATAGATGCATTGGGCATATGTGGAATAGTTTCTAAAAAAAAAAAAAAAAAAAAAAAAAAAAACGTATTTACGGACACGCTGCAACGCATTTTAAGCGCGTGGTAGGCGAGACTCTTAAGTAACCATCCCATCATTCAACTGGAGTGATTTCGGAAAACTCTAAAAAACCGAGATCAGGATGGCCGGAGCCGCTAATCAAACTTCCGAATACGAGGCGATTGTTTTACCACTGCTTAATCATGTTCGGTCAATCATGTTTGCAATAAGCGAACTACATTTTTAAACTAGCGACATATATTAAACTGAGCGTTATCTTCAGAGGAATACAAACGGAGACCTGAATTCCAAACCTCACTAACCCCAAACGGTAAGAAATGTAAATAAAAGGTCATATATTCTTCGTGTGCATTTATATCTATCCTGAATTGGTTACTAATCAAAATACAATAATTTGACTGTGATTAGTAACAGATTTCGGATAGAAATAAATTCACACATTGAAGATATGATCTTTTTTTTTTTTTTTTTTTTTTTTCGCTAATTCTTAGGTTTTGGAGTTAGCATGGTTTGGAATTCAAGTACACATTAGCGTACATTAGTATGCTAACAGAATTTTTGTAAAAAAAAAATTATCCTAACTTGCTGCAACTTATTTCAAGCTCAGGTAAGAAGGGCGTTAAAAAAATACGGTTTTATAAATTCAGTCAAGTTCATCAGCGTGTAGCTGTTTATTACGTGAAAATGTAACGGTCTACTTGCACTCTGAAAAACGGTTAATTTAACATGAAGTTATGGTAATAACAGGTTACCATGACGTGTAGTTGAATAAAGTTGGCTAATGAAGAAGTTTTAACGGTATTTTATGGAAATTCAATTTTGTTGCACTGTCCACAGAAAAATGTATGTAACACGCGGATATTTCTCTATCTGTTTCATAAGCCTTGATCTCGAATGTGTCCGTTTAAAAAACACACATATTACCAGTTCATCCGTTTCTATCTTGACGATACTCATAAAGAAGTCACTCAACTCTATATTCTTCGGCACTTACGGGCCGTTTAAGAATTATTATATAAGATGACTTCAAGAGGCGAACAGCGATAGAAGTTGGTTGTCGGAGGCGACCTGTTGCTGACTCTACCTCAGGGATATGGTCGTTATACCATTAACATTCTTTGGTAAGTAAAGTTACGATAACCACTGACCACTCTTTTAATTTTATGCTGATAATAAAGTACCATCACTCTGATGAGTTAGGACAGCAGTCGTATGTGATTGTATTGGTGCTATGTGTATTGTTAGTGCAAAAGTATGTTATGTAGAAGTAACAACTTTTTCTGGATTAGGAATAAATTCCTTTGCTCCTTCTATGGAACAGATTGTTGCAGAAATATTATTACTAACAGCGCCACAACCAAACTGTCTTATTGGCGTTATTTAAAAAAAAAACGACGGTGCCGTATTTTGTCAATATACAATCCCCCCCCCCCTAGTCTTGTATCGCAAAAAAAAAAAAAAAAAAGGATTTTAATAAGTGATCGTGACAAACAGTGATGGGTAGAAAATGACTAAAAGAAGTCGAAGGTAGTACAAGGGACAATGATGCTTTCGAGGTCAAATTTCCTCTAAGAAATTATTAATACACGCGGGTCTTACACAAAATATAAGCATACAAGTAGTGCGTGATTCCGATATAAATCTAAATCTCGTTCAAGAATTTCTCGGGCACTTTTTTTTTTTTTTACACAAAATATGCTTGGTACAGTGGCAAGACTTTCACCTCGCCACTGTACCAAACACTCCTCCCTTTAACGTGACTTATTTAAGCAACCTTAGTAACTTTTGTGAGACATTTTAGTGAGACAATTTTTTGAGACCATTTGGACAAACAAAAACTTACACCCAGCCAGACCTGAGAATAGAACCCAGGACCCTTCGCGTCGAAGTCAGACGCATAACCAACTGAGTTACGAGGGGGGGGTCGGCTGGCACTGAGTGAGATGGCACAGCGGTAACACTTTGGAATCGCATCGGGAGGACCCGGGTTCGATCCCAGGCTCCGGCCATACATAAGGGGTTGGTGCAACAAACAGTCAAGTACAGTTTGTGAAATTTTTTAGGAGAAGCGAAAAATGTTTTGCAGTCGATCATATTAATATATAGTTATACATTGATCACTGTTGGAAAGGAAGTGCATAAAAGAAAGGATTGGCATAGTAATTATATTTTTGATCTTAAATGTATTAAAAATGCATATAAATAATACAAAAATGTGGGCATGTAACTGTTTGTTGCACTGAACAAATTATACGTCCCTTTTTAAATGTATATGATATTGTAAAAGTAGTTTATATTATGTAATAGTAAATTGTATATAACTATAACCCCCTGGTTACACAGTTATTAATTATTTGCAGTCATTCCCTCTCATACAAGCTTATACTACTTACTTCTTTAAGCAGGTTACAAAAACAATGGTGAAAGCCGCACGACACATGTTATTTCAAGCAATATACTTTGAATGTCGTGCTATACTACGGTTTGTCATTGTTTATACCAGTAATATCAAAAAACTATTCACTTACACTCACTGTGTGTCCATGTAACTGAGAAACTGTAACCCCTGTTCACTCATCATCACACACTCTTCCATATCCTCTCTTCATGTTCGCGTAGAAATTGATATATACTGGAGGTTCATATTTCTGAGCAAGCTTCATGTCATCATCGTACTTCAGACTTTCAGAGGATTTAGTGGAAGACTTGTACCATATGCTTGTGGTGCTTGAAGTGCATCGTCTCTTAGAGGAACTTTCATAAGTTTGTATTTATCCATTTCACTTTCGACGAAAGCATGGCTTTCATTGATGAGAACTTCATCTGGATATATTTCACCGTAGATAAATACTTTGTTTTTTTTATATTGAGAATGGCCTCCTTTTGTAAGCTGCACGTTTATTAAAATATTGCTTAAATGACATTTTCAGATTCAGCACTTCGTTCTGTAAGACACGATGGCCATGAAAGTCGTTCCCACGCCCCTCATTCTCGCGCACAGGCTCTATTACGCACATTTCTCTTCCATTTGTCAGGATTTCTTGTATCTTCTTGCCTTTCACGATGTCACCAGCACCTGAATCACTATCCGAAACGTACATTTTTAGAATCACAATAGGATTTCCTTTATGACAGTGTACATGTGCACACACTAACGGTAGATAACTATTACTAAGTAGCGTTGGTTTCTGAGAGTCTGGTGAGATGACGCCATTTACATGACGCCCACTCTTAACATTAGTAACTGTAACTAACTAGCAAGTTGTTCCCAAAGGAATTAAAATATTGCTCTTTCTGTAGCTGGCTAGATAATGCAAAAACATATGTATTCGGCGCAACAGAAAGTCACGTTAATACACGTCTATTTGTTGCTCCAATATGATATTCTGTGCAACAAACAGGTATCTTTAATAAACCTATGGCTCCACATGGAACCACGAAACATGACTTTATATTGTGTCAACATGCGCATCTTGACCATACCACAGAATAGTTAGGAATACAGAAGTGAAATAGCCGGTAGGACGGCGAACTAAGCCACACACGCCAGCAAAATGGCTTTCCTGGCCAGCAACATGGCGGAGACGCCTACCGCCAATCAGCGTAAGGTGGCTGCCCTGCTAGCCGGCAGTCAAGCCAATAGGAAACCTGACGGAACATGCATGAGCCAAACAGACACGGGGATGGCATCAACAGTCACAGGCAGCCAATCAGCGGCGAAGTTCGCCCGTGTCAAACGAGCCGCCACATCATTTCACGTCTGTATTACTACTTAGTCTGTGACCATTACGATGCAACAAACACACAAAAACGTATTTATCAAAAAATGCCACTTGACTATTTGTTGCACCAAGCCCCTGGATTGTGCCTGAGAATTTCGTAACACTGGAAACAATTTTGTTTAAAACGTTGGCTAAAACTATTGTCTATGATTGTTATGGTTTAATTTTCGCAAATTGGCTTCAAGAATCCTGCAGTTATAAGTAAATGCTTTTAGCGTTGAATTATGTACCATGCATTCTTAAGTAATATTTAGTTACCTATAAAACGGATAGTAATTTTTTCGTGCTATCTATGATAAATACACATTAGAGAAAAACTGGGATAGTTCCTGGAAATGGTCGACGGGTAATCTCATCGGGTACACGACCAGTCATTGTATAAGTTTGAACGGGAGATCTCTTACACGGTTAAACTTTGCTTCGTGTGAATGCTGCTTTTGAAGAGAAACTTGTGCGTGACTTAGGCCTTAAAGCCGAACTGACACGATTGATATTCCTCTGAAGAAGACACATGTCTGCAGTTCACCTTTGACCCAATTTTAATGTTAATTCTAGTACCGGTTAGGAAGTTCAATTTTTTTTTGCTCTTTGCGTCTCGTCGACAGTGAAGCAATCAAAGATGGTCACAAACGAATCTAAACAAACCCTAGTCCTTCCAAATACGAGTCAAACGTGTTACGCTATCTCGCTCGGTTAGACAGTAAAAATTATATGGAAACTTAATTTCAAATAAATCTTTTTGTAATTTAACAAAAATAATTGCATAATTTATAGGACATGCTTGCAAATATATAAATATGTCGTGCATATTTACAAACACTTTTGTATAATTACAAATTGTAATTTAACACTTGCAAATAAAGTATTGTACATTTTAAAACAATTGTTTGAAGGGTCAAAAAAATTTGGCAATCAGTTTCCAAGAATTTTTTTTCGTAAAAGTACAAAATATTTTATAAAATGTGATAGGCCTTCAAAAGTTATTTTGTTTCACATCAAACTCTCTGCTCATATACATATATCCCACTAGTCCCCACAGGTATTTCTATATCTGAGGCTAATTTTATGACCCACAGTATTGTTGTAGTGCCTAGACTGTAAATTATTTTGACATTAGTTAAAAAGCTTATTCTTTTAAATGTACGATTTATTTTTATTGTGTAGAAGCTCAGTGTCCTTAATTTGACAAGGGTCAGTTTTTGCCATTAGTTTCTCTGCCCAATTCATGCTGGTGCTTATGGTAGTAAGTTTGTTGTTCGGCAGTGTTCGGATTTGCATCCGAAGTTCTCTCCACAAGCGCCGGCATGGATTTTACCCTTAATAACACCAAATAGTAGTGAAAATTATCTTTTGTCAAAATTAACCATAATTTAAACTGTCGTCATCCTAACCTGAAATAGAAATAATGTTATCCGGTTGGCTTGCAGACCTGATAGAACCAGGGAAGGGAATTATTTACACGTTAAGTGACATTCGGTGGACCGCAGTCACCATTCATAGTACCGCTTTCGCACGAAAACAATTTTCTGCATCGCAAAGAGGAGGATACCGGAATATTGTTACAGAAAAAACTGTGAGAAAAATGAGTTTAAGGGTTTTTTTAGGATGAAAATACTTATTTGCTCACCGATATCGGGGTTTTGAAAAACAGCCTAGAAGCTTCTATATCAATGCGAGCCGCAATGAGACAAACCAATCCGCAGTGGCGAAGCCTGGAATATTCCAGAGAATTTGTTACTGAGCAATGACTAGAGTCGAGATTTTATTGCGAAAAGATTTGTGCAACATTTGGTTTCATTGCGTTGTGTGCACATCTGCAGCTCTGATGCATCGCTAGGGCCACGATTTTGTCGCGAAAAGATTTTTGCCCCACTTTGTTTCAGTGACTCACGTGCACATCGGCAGTTCTGTTTCAAGGTTATTGGCAACATGTCTTTGATCAGACACGTTTCTCATTTGACTGCACCAATCAGAATAAGATTAATGTGAGTCTGTACGTCTATAATTTGCCAAGACAAGTGAGAGTAAAATCATCCAACCACAGACGATGTAGCAGAGCTGCAGGTGTGCACATGACGCATCGAATCCAAATGTTGCAAAAACCTTTTCGCCATAAAATCGTGGCTCTATGCATCGCCTGTGATTGGAGGTTTTTACTGTCACTTGCCTTGGCAAATTACAGACGCAGGGAGTTACAGTAATCTTATTCTGATTGGTGCAGTCAAATGAGAAACGTGTCTGAACCTTGGTCGTAGTAGAACAGGTGTGGACACTCGCCTGGATATTTGACCCCCTTGTTGTTTGGCTGTAGTTCACCAAGTTACCGAGAAAATTGTGTTTTATTGGCGAGGGCGGTAGGACTAAACTCCGCCCACTTCCTTTCCACTAAGATCAACAATTTATCGAAACGTATTTTTTTTATCAATTTACGAAATACTTTCTTCGCTCACAAATTTAAGAGAAGGCTCCAGCAATCTTTATTTACTTTATAATTTAACAATGGAAAAAAGTGAGCGGAGTTTGAGTCCGACCGCCCTAACTGAAGCGCCAATAAAACACAATATTCTCAGTAACTTGACGAACTACAGCCAAACAACAAGGGGGTCAAGCAAAATACATTGTTAGGTAGGCGAGTGTCCAGACCTGTTCTTCTACGACCGTGGTCTGAACAAAGCCACGCTGCCAGTAACCATGAAACAGAGCTGCAGATGTGCACAGGAGACACTGAAACAAAGTGGGGCAAAAATATTTCCGCGACAAAATCGTGGCTCTAGCAATGACTAGAGACGGGAAAAATTCTCGGGTTCACTGACATGTAGGCTAGCCTTCAAGAATATCTGTGTATTCAAGCAGATAACAGCTCTACGTTGGCTGCTCGCTGACACAGTAAAATGGGCCCGCATTTACTTACAATTTTTATTATTAGCTCACCGTCTTCAAGACGGTGTTGAAAACGTCAACGATCAATTGTGAAAGTAGAACGAATTTACAGTTTCTGAATTCTGGCTTGTGACTGAAAGAAAACGCGACTTTTTCAGGTCTCTAGCAATGACTATTCACTATTCTGCGTTGTGTGTAGCACATTAGTCTGGCACACGCTCGAGCCAGTAGCGTAACGGACAGTAGCTAGTTCCCCAGTAACAGATCTCGGTCTCAGCAACTCACCTTCATTGGTGTGACCGGCAGGTGCATTCTTGCCATGTGCTGAAAATATACGTAGTCAGATTGTTATGGGCATGAGCCACGTTTTTGTCGCGTAAACGGTTTTGCACCATTTTGTTTCAATGCCTTACATGCACATCGGCAGCTTTGCTTCATGGTCATTGGCAACATGTCTTTGTTCAGACACGTCTCCCATTTGACTGAAACAACTGCGGCACCATACGCCTGTGATGTGCCAGTAGAAACCCAAGGCAAGAGAGAGTTTAAACACCCAATCACTAGAGATAATGGTTTATCGCGGGAAAAATTGACTATTTTCTAGGCTTCAACGTACGTCCAGCTTATGAAAATTTGACTGGCTTTCGCTTGGACGTGGAGATGCTGTCCTATTTGACTAAGTCAATAAGAATCCAGCTATCGTAACATTTGATTCATAATGTTGGTCTGCTGACAGCAACGTTGTGTCAGTGTTTTCAAGGCTATGTTGGTACAAAAAATGTTCGCGATATACCAGCATCTGTACGAATCACTAAGGCCATGAATATTTCGAGAAAAGAATTTTGTCTCAAATTGTTTCTGTTCCTTACGTTCTCAACTGCAGTTCTGCATCATAGTCAGTGATTGTATGTTTTAGGTAGGTCCCAGGATTTTCGCATGTGGGAATCGAGCCGGATGATGCCTTTGGTTGGCGGGTTTCCTCGGGAATCCCTCTTTTCTTCCGCCCCTTCATTCCGGCCCTGCTCCATACTCATCTCATGTCACCCATCACAAGCGCTAAAGACCACGATGCAAATCGCTGACCGAAATCTCCCTCACCCACTCCTCCATTCTTCTCTGTCCTCCTACCATTCTTACTCTTTCATTCTCTCCTAGTCAGCTTCTCCTCTTTGAACTTCCTTTTTCACCAGTTCTTCCCATCTCTTCCTCGGTCTTCCCTTAAGTCTTCTTCTACCCTACCTCAATGCCATAATTTTACTCGGCAACCTCTCACTGTTAATTTTGTTAACGTGCGCATTACACCTCATTCTTCCTTCCTCTAAAATCTCTGAGATTACCTGGACCTGAACTCTTTCTCATAGAATTCGTTCCTCAACCTGCCTCTTCTGGCGACAGCCATCATAATTCTAGCCCATCCTCTCCATTTTTCTTTCTTTTCGTCTGTACAAAGCAAACGTTTCTGCTTCATATCTTGAAATGAGCACGAATTGCGTCCTTTATTATCCAACATGGTACCTACATATGTAAAGCTACCCACCTATGAGTAAGTTATACCCCGTGAAATTTTACTTTCTTCATGACTCAGTTACCATTGCTCGTGCCAATCATCACAACTTCACTTTTTTGGCACTGAACTTCATTATAAATTTTTCGTCACTTTGTCTTACCATACGTACAGCTGACTTTTTGTGACACAAGTCGTCTGCAAACGCCATAGTCTTTTTATTCTCATGAAATGGTTCTACATGACAAATTAATGATAGACTCCATTATTATTTATGTCAAGCAGTTTACCAAGAATATATCCTATGCTTTGTCGAAGAGGAAATTTTGATAAAGCAGTTTGAATAAATGTCGTGGTTCAAAAACTGAAAATACAATAAAATTGTCTAACAGTCCCCCGTATGGCCAGGATTGATAGTTTTACTGTGATTTTTTCAAATTAAATAATTGAATTGATCACTATATTTTTTAGTCTCATTTGAATACCCCAAAAGCACAAATTTTAACTGATGGTGTATTTCCTCTCAAAAAATGGGCTTAATGACTTTTCAGTTTGCATAGGCAAGTCACTTAAATTTCCCTTAATAAGAATCTAAAACATAGAGTGGGCTGATAAAACAGCACAACTCTAGATATCTGCAGCATAAATGCTTAAACATAAAATTGTTTGTAAGGTTTCACTATATTTGAAATTTTCACAGTGATTCTTGTGAAATTTCTTGACAGAGGAACGATGTTCTAAATGTTAAGAATAGACATTAACAATAAAAATTACTGTATCCAGATATTCGATTGTAGGCTTTGTAAATGGCTATGTAGCGGGAATTTTTGATAGCTTGACTAAATTATTATTTTCTGTCAGTTTGAACCTTTTCGCTGAATGAAACTATAAACATTTTCATGTAATTTTCTTACCTAAGACCTTTACAGTATTTAAATATTACATAATAATAAGTAATTTAAACTTAACTACGTGCGAGCTAACTTGGTTTACCTAGAAGTAAGTGCCAGTCAAAAATTTAATTCTAATGTCCGTTTAAAATATTCTGCAGACAGCAAAATCTTGCTGCACATACAAGGATAAGAAAATTAAATTTTTAACTGCATAGCAATTAGAGATTAGAAACATCTCTGGCAACAATGATCGTACCTGTACTCGTCTTTTAAACTGTAGTCTCAAGTTACTGCATCGAGAAAGCAATTACACGTTGAGAAAAAATAAATTGGCTTGCTTGTGTCTGGGTAATATTTACAACATTTTAGTATAAAACAAATGGTAGCAGTAGAAAAGCTTAACAATTCACATAATATGTATAACTTTAGATAATTTTGTGTGTGCGTAATTACTTCAAAGGCTGTTTTAAGAGGGGTGGGAGGCTCACGGCCTGAAGGTTCCCGTCCCCCAAATCGTGATCAACGTTATTTAGCCAAAGTATGTCCAGTCGGCTCAAGGAAACTGGAGTTCGGTTCTATGATGATCCAAGTACATTTAATGTATCCTACTTATTTTTAATGTTCTGTCGACGGTAAACAACCACACTTTTGAGATATCAGATATTTTTTCTATCCATAAAATAACATAAGGCCCCTTCCTCAAATGCGTGTGTATCCGCCACTGATTTAATCGACAATGTCCACGAGATATTTAAGTATAATTTTGAATTTTAGTACAATGTAGCATGCCAGAGAAATGAGTCATAGGAACTGCACAAGTTAAATGGTGTGATCAGAATAAACACAAAATATAGATTTAAAATGCTTTTGTAAAATCGGATAATTTGATAGTATTTCAGAATGTGAAATCTCAGTAAGAAAATATGTGAACTGAAATTTGGTTACTAGCCATCAACCATACAAGGAGTGAGCCATCTACTTTAATGTTGAATTGTATATAATAAAGCAGGTACAGTAATTTTTTTCGAAGGTTGATTTGAAATGTGCTCAGGTTCTCGGGAACACCCTATATTTTACTAATAGTTGTTGGACTTCACAGAGGTGTGATATTTGTTCACAGACTTCCTATAGGATAACGACACGATGGTTCCTGCATCGCTCTTCACCATGCAGACTTCCGTGCTGGTAGCATTGTTCTACGTCGTAATATACCAGCAACTGGAACTCGCCATACGCCTGTACCGGCCCGACATTGTGGACGCAGAAAACAGAGTCCACGACCTGGAGGAAATGGGGCGCCAATTCAAGAATGCGTACGACTTCATCGTGGTGGGTGCTGGATCCGCCGGCTGTGTCGTCGCCAATCGTTTATCTGAGGTAAAAGGTTGGAACGTGCTGATTTTGGAAGCAGGTGATGACGAAACACCGGTGGGCCAACTTCCAACAATGTTCGCCACGTACCAGAGGACCTATACGGACTGGCAGTACAAGGCGGAGCCAGACCCACGGTTTTGTCGGGCCATGGTCGACAACAGGTGTCTCTTTGCAAGAGGGAAGGTTCTTGGAGGCACCAGTGCTATTAATGGCATGGTGTACATCCGAGGCAACCGGCGAGACTTTGACAACTGGGCGCTCATGGGCAATGACGGCTGGTCCTACGACGAAGTCTTACCCTACTTCAAAAAGTCCGAGGACATGAGGATCGAGCGGTTGAAGGACTCGCCGTATCACGGCACAGGAGGCTACCTCTCAATTGAAGAGTACCGGGCTCACAGTCCGATGATGAGTTTTCTGGCTCAAGGGATGGAAGAGTTGGGTTTCTCGATGCGAGACGTAAATGGAGAAAGCCAGAACGGCTACATGTACAGCTACGGAACATTGAGAAATGGGTTTCGTTGCAGCTCCGCTAAGGCTTTCTTGCGACCAGTGAAAGATCGCCCCAACCTCGACGTAAGTATGAGGTCTCACGTAGAGCGAGTCGTCATCGACCCGTACACGAAGACTGCCATGGGAGTAATGTTCATGAAAAACGGACGTCGTCACTATGTCCGTGTGCTGAGAGAAGTAGTAATGTCTGCTGGTGCCATCAACTCACCACAAATATTGATGCTGTCAGGAATTGGACCAGCGGAACACCTGCTGAAACATGGCATTTACCCGGTTATATCAAATTTAAAGGTAGGGAACAATCTTCAGGATCACATTTATGGTGGTGGTCTGGTTTACACAGTAGAAATGCCATCAGGTGCTACAATAATGGATTTCTTTAACTTGTCGACTTACACGGATATGCTGTTCAAAAGTGAAGGCCTGTTGATGGGCGTACCTGGTGGTCAACTCGTAGGGTTTGATACTTCTTCGATAGGTGACCCAGAGTACCCTGACATTCAATATCTTCTGGCTCCAGCTGGTGACAATAGCGATGCGGGCGTTATGCAACAGTACGTCTATGGCTACACAGATTACTTTTACAGTAAAGTGTTTCAGCCGATATTGTTCAAGCCTACTTTCCAAACATTTGCCAGCATCTTGAGACCAAAGAGCCGGGGTTACATTCGTCTACGCGGCAGTGATCCCATGTTACAGCCATTGATATATCCCGAGTACTTGACGCATCCTGATGATGTCAAGGTGCTGGTTGATGGGGCGAGGATCAGCCAGAAGTTGAGCATGACGACGGCTCTGAGAAGACTCGGCGCCAAGGTGAATCCTAACAAGTTCCCCGGCTGTGAACATTGGGAGATGATGTCAGACGAGTATCTGGAGTGTGCTCTGCGTATGTACACAGCTACTGAGTGGCACTTCGCAGGCACGTGCAAGATGGGACCTGCCTCTGACCCTGATGCTGTGGTCGACCCCAGACTAAGAGTGTATGGGGTACATGGCTTGAGGGTAGCTGATGCCTCTATCATGCCAATCGTTACTAGTGGTAACACAAATGCTCCCACAATTATGATCGGGGAGAAAGTGTCTGATATGATTAAGGAAGACTGGTTTTTTGAGTTCAACAACTGTAGTTCCTATATGTATAGTTTTTAATTTGAACTAAATAGTGATTTATAACGAGTTACACTTTCAGTCCTGTAAGGCACATTTATTAATTGTTATATGTTAAAATTTCAAATTGAAAGATTACTTTATCAATTCCATAAAATTGAACTAACACATTGCCACACAAAAGGCTTTGCCAGATATTGCTGAATGCAACCTACTAGTACATGCTCTAAATTAGCCTGCCTTTCTGGATTTGAAATACGTTGTAGCGATTTACAATATACATTTATTTCAATGAAATTCCATAGTATTCATTTGTGAAAAAATCACTCACCTCAAACCATGTCACTATAAATTCAAAACTCGCATGCGTATTAAAAAAATTACTATCGAGACTCTCAGAATAACCAAAGTCTGTTTTCTTTGACTGGAGTATCTAGGAAAATGTCAACCATATTTGAAAAACACAAAGATAGACCTTGAACAATACTTACCACATACAATATTGTTACAAGTTTGAGCCATAAACTTTACATGTGGGCAATTCCCATGAGTTCTTTGGGATACAGGTCTATAATTACAAATAAAAGAGTTAAATTAAGTACTGGATTTAATAGCTCACAAAGCTATGAAATACACAAAACAGTAATCAACTAGAACTCTCACAACACAATTAGTTATGCACACAATTACTCCTGTGTCACAGACACATTAATTAATTTTGACAATTAAAGCACAAGAAAAGTCCACCATCAATTAATTAAACACTATAAATCACAATAAAATTCAGTCATATATCCAATAAACAGTATTTCTAACAATGACAATGTACAACCTTATCAATCCGAAGTGGTGATGGCTCACCATGTGCTGCGCAGCACCCCGAGTGCACCGCTGTCTTCACTCTTGAGGTCTTCTGTTCGACTCCCGTCGCGCACCTCCTCTTC
>PNEQ01037910.1:6752-38786 GCA_003012365.1 Medauroidea extradentata
AAAAAAAAAAAAAAAAAAAAAAAAACGAAAACACCTCATAACTTTTGTATGACTACTTTTCATTCCTTTACAATGTATTTCTCATCTGTATCCATAAAATTGTTTATGTCCTAAAGTTATATCTTGAAAGGTGATCAAGCCCCATTGAATATATGTAATTTTACATGTAAATCACAATCTTAGCTCAGGCCAGGGCTCCCAGGTAAATAAGGATTATGATAAAATTGATTCTAAAGGAATTTTTTTATGGAACATGCATTTTAATGTTACTTTTAATATTTTTAGTGCTTACAGTGTTTAAAAAGAAATTTGGAAAGTTTCTCCTAAGGTAGTATTTTTCTGGAAATTTCATGTATAATACAAGTTGTTTGAAAGTGTAATCTTTACAATCAAGTCATTGAAAAGTAAATAATTATGACATTAATTTCCCATGTAAAGTCCCTGGTTGCAAACTAAGTAGACAGAGCTCTTAGGAGCTCACTTGTTTCCTGCTGTGTTACTGCTCCAAATTTTTTAATTGGTAAAATTATTCTTTGTAATTTCCCCATATCTTTCATAGTTATTTGGTAGTTGATCTAGAAATAAATCATGGAAATTATTGTTTAGAAATTATGGCTTTACACAGTAGACTGAAAGGTACCTAGTTTGTTGCTGTTCTGTTGGTATTTTTTTGTCTCTTAATGTGTTAACTGTAGTATAGTTGAGTTTTAAATTTTTAACAAAGAAAACTGTTATGTGAAGGAATTTTGTACGATAGATGGTAATATATACCATTGACAAGACTAAGGCATGAGGAGGCCACGGTGACCGAATGGTCAGACTATTCGCCTCCCACCGAGGTGATCCCGGTTCGATTCCCGGCAGGGTCAGTCCCCAGATTTTAGCATGTGGGAATTGTGTCGGATGATGTTGTTGGTCGGTGGGTTTTCTTTGGGATTTCCCATTTCCCCCACCCTTTCATTCTGGTGTTGCTGCATACTCGCATCATATCACTCCTCACCAGCACTAAAGTCCTCAATGTTAAGCGCTGACCAAAATCTTTCACTCACTCACACTCACTAAGGCACGTGTTGCATTAACAAAAACTGGAAACAGTGTTGTAAAAAATTATTTCTTTGCATCATGATGCTACTTTGCTGAAGTTTAATTTTTTTCTGTTATAATCAAACATGAATGTTAACTTTATTTGAAAAATAATTTATTTTTATGGTGTATAGTCTGCCCAGTAAGAACTATTTTTTCTCAGTGTAATGCCAAGAGGTAACTAAGGTAATTTCAATGAAAATAAAATAACATAATTGCTATACAGAAGAAACATCATTGGCTAAGCATCACTCAAAAACCAGTACAGTCAAACCTCTTTAATACAAACCTGAAGGGACCAAAATTTTGGCTGTTTGTAATAATGAGGTTTGTATTAACAGGTGTTCAATGAATCCTTAAAAAGTTTCTAAAATTTTGGTTACTTTGTTTAGCCCCACAAACCAAATAGTATTTTCGCATTTTCGCCACAATGACTACCTTTTACTTGAGAACTTGATATTTAATGGTGTAATGCATATACCAAATTTTTATTTAATATTTAAGTAATTATTTCATTTCTTGTCCCGTTCTAAAGGGAATAAAAAATTGATTTGTATTAATGAGAACTTTGTATTAACAGGGTTTGTATTAACGAGGTTCCACTGTATGTATTAAGGCTGTAGGCGCTATTTATTCTGATTTTGAGAGTTATTTATTTAAATTCTATAAAAGAGCAGATGTTGTAAAACCATCACATAGATTTGTAGAAAAATGTTTTTTAAATGTAGCAAAACATTTTCAGAATAATTTGTATATATTGTAGTTAATTATTGATTTTGTGGAATTTTCCTTACATAGATTAATGCCCCAACTTATGTAATTTTTTGTTATGAAAAAATTTGGGTGTGAAATAAAGACTATTTCCAACAAATCAATATGACAGTTTTATATTATCTGCTCTCTTTAGAGTGTAAAAAATAATATTCTCCAAAAAAATGTGTAAATAAGAGCCTGTGGCTTTAAATGACCAGCATTATATTGTCTATCTCTATCTTGGCAGTCATATGACTCCTTTTCAGCTATACAGCTTGGTGTAGATGTTTTTCGATAAACATTTGTAGTTCGTGTCTGTTACAAGCCACGTACATTTCATTGCAAAATGGTTTTTAGGATGTTGTGTACTGAAATCTGTGTTATGGGTATAATATTGTTTTTGCAGACATAATACAGCTACAGCATAATTATTATTGTTTTATGTATACTCTGTGATGTACTCTTTGTGGTCGAAATATCTCTTAAGACACACTCCAGTTTGAGATGGAAAGCAGCTTAAATTATAAATGTAGACTTATAACGGTACAGGAGAGACTGGAATGCTGTTGTCAAGTTCGTCGTGTGGCGAGACGTCAAGGTCGGATAACTGTAGTTGAGAGAACTGGTTTTCAGAAGGTCAGCTAGTCTGAATACCTGGCTGCCACTCTCACTAGGTTGTTACACTCCAGTAAATTTTTTTTGGCACATGTAACTAAAGAGACCTTATTTTAAAACAATTTTTAAGTTGATTTTAGACTCATTTATCCGTACACAATTACTCTGGAACCATACACATGTACCGTAGCACAATTACCTTGAAGGTCATTATAAGATAAAATATTTAGTTTTTAGACAGGGTTAAAATTATTCTAGTAAGCACTGTTATTTTATAGTATCTTATTTTTTTTCCAAAGTTATGATACGTTAAAATTACATACATTTGCAAATGATATTGTTGAAGTACTGCTCTGAAAGATAAACATATGTGCAGTGAAGCCACACATACACACAAAATGCAGTTTTCACATTGACTTTTAGCACTTTCATTCTGTCATTTTTGTTGCCTAAACTTTCAAGTAATTTAATTTTGTTGTTTTGTATAATCTTTAGAGCTGATATGTTGGTCAGTAGTTCACTGTGTTTTTTGCTTATGCTGAGTGGTTTTTGATGACTATACTGCTAATTCACATACTATGCAAATCTTCTTTATTCCCAAACCTGCATGTGGTATATTTGAACATTTGCAATAAAGACAGTGAATACACTCTTCTAACCCCATTAACTGCAGTTACTATAAATTTTTAAAAGTTTGATTTAGCAATAAATGCAGTGAATAAATAATTTTGGCCTGTTAAGTTTTTATGGTCCACAGGACACAGGATTTTTAGAGCACAGCAAAAATTAATTAATATAAATTTTATCACTTGAGTTGATATAATTTTTTAACATTACATTTATGAATTCTGCAAGTTTTGGTTTTTCTGAGCTTATCAGGGCAGGAAGTGTGCAGTGCTATCAGTATAGATATGTTGGATAAATGTGTGAGATTGTGTAATATCTTGACATTTGTAAATATGACTGTCATTTTATAAATGAAAAGTGAAGTGGTTAGTTAATTCTTTATAAAAGTATTTATTTTTTGTATTTCTATTTCCTTTACATAATTCACAAGGTTTACATTAAAAATAGGTTAAGTATATTTCAAAATGTCAATAATATATGCTTGATATTGTTAAATGACAACATTAATTTAACTTGTGTGCAAATAATTGCAGTATCGTGTAAAATTATTCTTACTCTTTGTCAAACTGTTTACCTTAAAAAATGGCAGTGTAAACCCTTGGCAGTGATTTTATTGGATTAGTTACTTGTTAGTAGCCGAACAGGTTGCCATTCTCATAAATTTTAGGGTAATATACTGGAGGTAAATTTTATGTACTGCATTTACATACCTCAAGAGCAAGTAATGTTGCATCAGTTACATCTTTTTGTTAATGCTAACTCTCCTTTAGTACATTTAGAGATGTTTGTTTTTCAGTGATCACATGTGTACAGTACTGTAGTAGTTGCAGCCTGGCTATATGTGTGCAGGGCGTTTCTCCTCCATGAAGGCATGTCCAGACACCTACTATGTGACTGTCGTTGAAGACACTCAGACAAACAAGGTTGTCGCTGCTGCTTCACTCATCATGGAATTGAAGTTTATTCACAATTGTGGACTGGTAAATGAGGACATGTTTTTAAGTAATGACTGTGTCAATAAGTATGTTTATCAAACAACGGAATCTATTACAGTAATTTCCCGCATAGCGCACAGGTTATGTTCTTGAAAAGTGTGCGCAATACGAAATGTATGCAATACAAATCATCATACAAATTTTCACGTTAGAAGTTTCTACATTAAAAGTTAAAGTTATGTTCGTAGTGTTCTACAAGAAAACTTTAATACGTATGTATGTACAGTATCGTGGTAACAAGGCATTTATTAGAACATTTTACTACAGAGCAACAAGAGTTGTGGAACTGAGATGTGCATAGTAGTGAAACATTATGCACTACACAAATTGAAAGGCTACTAATTATGATGTGCGCAAAAACAAATGTGTGCTGTGCAAGTGTGCTTTATACGAGAACTTACTGTACATGGGCAATTAGACAGTGATTCAAACCCCTTGTTCACATTAAAAGATTGGAAATAATGGATACGTTAATAATAATTGAAATTATACAAATTAAATGTAATTTGTACAAATATTCATAGTAGAAAAATCAGTATTGATGCAATAAAATGCACATATTCATGGCATGTATTTGAATATATTGTGTAGTCTGAAAACTGGATACTGAAGCTCTTGTGTGTGCAATGTTCAGTTGCACTGCACCAGATGTCAACATCATCACACATTTCAGTACAAAAATTCCTCTCTGACAGTGTAAGGCTCTTCATAGTCATCAATATACCTCAAACAATGAAAACTGCTCAACCTGAGAAATGTCTGTGGTTTTGTCTGCTAAAACTGTGTAAAAACCTGTTCTATACGTGTTCAACAATCTTCTTTTGGATGAGTTGACCAAAACAATGAATAATCTCGTTCTGAATTCATGGATTGGTATACATAACATTTCTAAAACTATCTTCTGTGTGATTCTGAAGTGCTTGATCCCGTCCGTTGGCCTGATACCCTACAAGGCTACGGAAATTGTGATCATTATCCACAGGTATTGTAGGGAAAATGTTACTCCTATTGGTGTGATCTCTTAGTGGGATGTTTTGCAAGCAACATAATAAAATGGTTTCCACTGTTCCATGCAGACATTCTCAATTATTTTCAGTTTAATTTTTCTTTCTGTCGTGTAACTGCATATCAATGCTTTCCTTTTTTTTTCAACCACAGCAAAATTAGCTTGGGCCAAAACTGTATTTTTATGGTATCGGCCAATTGTATTCATCCTGCCATTTGCATTGAAAATGGCATTTGAAATTCTTGCCATTTTCTGTGGAGCGTTAAACATTTTCCGGGGTTTCCACAGGGAATATGTTGTTGTCATCATCACATCAACAGTAACATCTAGATTGGCTGATGATGGTGCTGGAGCTGGAGTATCAGTAGCCTTGTTCGATTTCATTTTTTTCATAGGTAAAAAATATGAGGTAATTGACTTCTTCTTCCTGAAAAAAAAAATGTCTTACGTATAGAGAATTTTTGCGCAGCTTAATTGTTGTATTGTTACACCAAACATTTTTAATGTTTGCTAAAATGTGCATAAAAATTTTGATTTTCCCTTTGAATTATAACATATTGGTATTGTTGAGCTGTGGATGAACCAATTTTAGAATTGAATAACATACGTATTGTATTGGGTACATACTAGAATGCCTAAATTATTATTTTTATTCTTTACTGTAAAAATCACTTTCATGTTAAATGTAATGCCACAAGTACATTACATCACTACTACAAGGACCTACTTATTGTGTGTGTGTGTGTGTGTGCGTGTGTGTGTGTGTGTCTGTGTGTGTGTCTGTGTGTGTGTCTGTGTGTGTGGCTGTGTGTGTGTCTGTGTGTGTGTCTGGCTGTGTGTCTGTCTGTGTGTCTGTCTGTGTGTCTGTCTGTGTGTCTGTCTGTGTGTCTGTCTGTGTGTCTGTCTCTGTCTGTGTCTGTCTGTCTGTGTGTGTGTCTGTCTGTCTGTGTGTGTGTGTGTGTCTATATATATATATATATGCGCACCAGAATATGTCACTGAAAAGTTATTTAAGACATTTCTAGGCGAAAAATAATGAATATTTTGAAGGTGACTTATTAGTGAAAGTTTTGAATGGAAATAAAAGCCATCGTAGCTAATAAAACTAATCTTTCAACCACTGATTCTTTCCATGTAGGCCTGCATGATTTCTGAGAATGCTAAGTCACAAAAGTGTTTATTGTTTATAAGAAATTTTTTTTCCTGTTTTATGTACAAAAATTAACTAAGTAGTACCAGCAGTACCTAGGAAATGCATATGCAGCACTTTAACTGTTATGTGTAGAAATAATAACTTTAACGGTGAAGCCGTGATTGTCTTGGTCTCTAACATCCCGGTATAAATAAGGTTTTACTATAAAGTAGAACTATACTCAGCAAGAAAATTTGTATTCATTATTTATCATTTTTAAATAAATGTATTGTAGCATGTTTTGTATGAAATACAACAATTTTAACCAATACTTACCTCGTCAATCTACAGTCAACACTAATTCCCAAGAGACACGTTTGCGTACTTAATGTTTTCTGCTTTTCACGACAGCGTGAATTACCGCCATACTTAACAAAATTTCACGCAGCAAAAACTTGCTTGATACTGAAATAAAATGACTCTGTGCCTAAACAAAGCCTGTCAGTTAATAAAACAAAAAATTCAGTTTCGTAAGCTGCAAAGTCCCAACACCTGAGTTGCTTATTCTACGACTGACTGCACACTGCAACTAAAATGGTAGAGTGGCGCCTGACCTATCTGTGTTGGGTGTCAACAATGATGGCAACAAGCAGAATGGTGCTACTACCTAGGTGGCTCAGTAAGGAAGTATAGTGCGGATTTAAAGTATGTTGTGATTACTTTTGCAAGTCCTTTCATATGTAACTTTTTAAACTTAAAAAATAATTGTTGATTATTTGTGAGGACGGAAGTGCTGCAGCCGCTTCAGCCCTCCACCCCCACCCTTTGCACATGCCCTTGCGTGAAACATACTGTAACGGGTCTGCTGATTGAGTTGGAGTGGAGTATACTGTTGCTTTGTTTTGTAGAGGCAGTGACTGCAGTGCTCTGCTGTTAGTATTAAATGATTTAGCAGGAGGATAACGACGAAGGAAGTCTGGAACTGGAACTTCTCCTTATTCCTTGAAGCCACCTTCTATTAGCAGGAGCAGATGTTTATGGCGAACGATGACTATGACAAGTCCTCCAGAAATTACAAATTATTTCTCTTTGGTTTTACGTTCCCGGATAGCCTGAGGTTCTTCGAAAGGTGTTCTGTAGAGAGAAAATTTTAAATAAACAAAAAAATTTTTGGTTTTGTTTATTAATGGTTTGTCTGACGTACATAGCACAATCGTTGCTAAAGCACTTACATTCACTCCAGTAACCTTATCAGCTTAAAAATGTAAACATTAATAGGTGATACCAGTGCGCGAATGGACGTAGTCTAGTGTGTTCGTCCAGGTCTTTCAACAGCTGTGATATGCCTCGGTTTGCTCACCCAACAACAAAAACTATTGCATACACATGTAACTAGTTTTCTCGACGGTGTCGCAAAACCGCAATATGCACTTGTGCACCCATTTAGTGCACCTATCTACTTGGATATTCTAACTCAGTAATAAACATAAAGAAAAAAAAAAAAGAGAAGGGAAATCATCGCCGGCAATACTGCCCACTTTACTGGTGAATCCTCCCTCTGGGTTTGACGCCTCCTCTTCAGCGCCGTACAAGTCTTTCCTCTTCCGCCATGATACCCCAACTAACTAAACACTCAGCCGGCCATATCCCGGCGACCGCGTCCAAGCTCCGACGTATCACAACTAATTTCTCCCAGGCGAACACTCAGAATTACTCGGCCAAGCGGCGGTGTGATACAACGGGATCCAAGTTGTTTGAAAAACTGGTCACTTGACATTTATAACAGAAAAAATATCTAACGTAGTTACTGACAAATTTGCAAAGATTTTTATCCCACAATACCAGTTAATAGCCATTAGTTTATTAATTGGGGATATACTGCGTCATCAATCTGTCAGGAATCACCACCTTTTCAGAGTTCTGTTGCGCATGACACTACCACCCACGACGATGGTCTAACGACCTACTGCTCTCACTGCATTCCAGCACGCCTCTGTAGGTGCCTCTGAGCGTCTGAACTCTGACCTGCCTGCCAGATAAATCCCATCCCAGAGGAGGCAAACACGTTATAAATCAGATAAAATTGACCCGTAAAATTTAATGCTTTTATCTTACTTTAATACTTAAATGTAAATTTTGAATAAAATTTTAATGTTAATTTCTCTTCTAGCATCTCCAATTATTATGTTGGATTCCGCCATATGCATCCTTATACTTGGTTAAGTTGGCTTAATTAAATTGTTATAAACAGCAAAAATAAATAAATAAATAAAAATAAATAAATAAATAATTAAGAGAGAAGAAAAAAAAATTGAAATTACTATATGATAAGAAACCAAGTATGGGCTACGTGCTAGTGCACGTCACAATACATATCATAAGCATGGTGTACTGTTACCAGTAGCATGGAAATCCTGCATTTTGTCTGTTTCAGAGTCCTTGTACTTAACTAATTTATCACAGCCACACCATTTTAAGGTGGTACATTAATTTTTCTTTTCCGGTACCTAATGGAAATAAACAGTACACTTAGAATTTGTATATAACTTATTATAGTGCGGCAAATCATGCCTCCTTGTTGGGCGACAAAAAATGTGACGAGTCACACTGCAGCCCCACGATGGGCGTATAAAAATTTAGCGAGTCAACTACTACTGCTACACGTCCACGACTAGTTCAGCGACATCAACACATAAATGGTGGTTCTCACAACGTAGCACGAGACGAGGAATGAATTGGCAGAACTTTCACAAAAATTTGGGATTAATAATGATGTTCCAAATTTATACATTACTTAAACTCCGACTGCCGGGAGGCACCCTTTTGAGCAAACCGAAGAAAATGTTACATTTAACAAACTATGTGCCGGTGATCACCGAGAATTTATCAGTTCCTGATAAAAAAAACTCCAACTTTACAAATTATTTAAACATTTATGAAATAAATCATTACTAATTCCTCAGAACCACCCGTTCACGGCATTTTACCAGCAGAACCCTATTGTTTCTGCCTCCATCGTCACTTCATTCCCGCACAACCGGCTCTGCTCACGCCATTTCGAATACCACACTCCGCGGCCGCCTACACACAACCACCTCAGCCTACATCTCGCCAACGACCCCCCTTGACTTCGCGCGCAAGCTGCCAGTGTTGCTTGTCAATGGTGCCACCCCGTGGCCATTGCAGGAAACAATTAAAAATATTATGTTTTTACATAATTAAAAGAACATTTTGAACTCGTGATACCTCTGTATAGTTACAAAGATTAATATTTTACTTTCCAATTCAATTATATACAAATATATTTATAGTATTAACCTTGTTGCTAGGTGAAAGAAACATTGAATTTAAATTTGACGCGGCCAGTCAGCAACAGTTTGTGATCTTATTGGTTGCAACCAAATATGGCGGCAAATTCTTAACGTTAATGTTTATAGGCCGGTTTTGCACTGAAATATAGTAACTTTTCCTGAAAACACTAAATTAGGTTTATATCTCTGTCCTTTTCACACTCCAAGCTTTAACAATGAACACACATAATTTTGTTAAATTCAAATGCAAACAATTTAAGCAAAAAATACATATTGAAAATTTACTATTTATAAACAGAATCATTTAAATCTTAAATAAATATGAACATAATCGAGCAAACTGTAATTCTTACTGTCAAATTTCTCATTACAGCTGCATGGCGACATAAAATGTTTACTTTGTCTGCTTTGCTTCCGGTTAAATGTATATTCAACTATTTGCGCTTGTACAGTAGGTGTATGTCAGTAATTTTCAGGAATTTTTAGACCTGTTAAATGAAACTAGATATAGATCATGTTTATTGAGTGTTTTAAGTCTCTGCTGACAGCTTGTGTTCACTCCACTCCATATATTATGATATTAAAAAAGTTTAAAAGTGAACAAGCAATATTTTACGAGCTTCATCATCTGCTTCATAGAAAAATATTTTATTTGTCAATTACCAAATTAAATGTCACTTATTTTAAGACGAATTGGTTCACAGTTACTCAAATTGATTATTTTAAATATGTATTAATTTCCACTGACGTGTTGGCGTTTAACAAATAAATTAGAAATTGTTCTTAACAAAACTCTCAGACACCATTGTTAGAATGACAGTGAGGCTTACATTATAAATAACAAAGTTGAAACATGTAAATTTAATCTGGGGTCTGGGCTTGGGCCACGCTACATTATCCTGTGTTATTGTCTTTGTGTAAGTGAAGTATTACCTCTTTTCAGTTATTTCTGCTACTGTGTGTATGTAGTAATGCTAAATATAGATTTTTTTTTAACATTCTTATCGCAGTCATTGTTCACAGAGGGGTCGGCTAGAAGACGTAGTTGTCAACGGGGACTACCGTGGAAAGCAGCTGGGGAAATTGTAAGTATTTGTACATTATAGTGATAGCATGTCATCACTGCTCTATATAAGTTAAGGTGATGTAAAATAATTATGTCCATTTTACAAAAAAACTTAACTGTAAATAATATACATAGCACTGTACATACAAAATTCTTAATTTTTTTAAATTCTTTTCGTTGTGTACATAAAGTGACTGAACTTGTTTTTCAGTATGAATGTAAATAAAGATAATTTTTTTTATTTTCGTTGGCATTATTTGTTGGTTAATTTTGGTTGGTATGAATTTTTAAAATACTTTTTAGTGTATGGAAATATTGTCCCCTCCTCACACCCTAAACACTTTAATGCCGGTTGATTCAATAAGCAAATTTGTGTATTACATTGTTAATTTTCACAACTATCTTGTGTTTTAATTGGGTAAACTTTTTGTGTTTTCATTATTAACAATAATTAATCCACAAATTATTATCAAACAGGATCGTGATGACAGTGACACTTCTGGCTAAGGAGCTTGGATGTTATAAAATGTCCTTGGATTGCAAAGACAAGTTAATTCCATTTTACAATTCGCTGGGTTATGTTGACGAGCCAGGAAATGCCAACTCTATGACAATAAGATTTGACTCTTCAAGAATCTTCAAGGGTCCTGACATCACTGCAAAACTGTAATTATTTTGACTGTCAACTCTTATTTTAAATGTTTAGGCAAACTCAGCAGTATTTCATGACCTACTTTTAGTAATATGTACTTGTTTTAAATTGTTAGCATCTATATTTGGCAGTTTCTATTAGATTGATTTGCTGTGTTTATACTCTTAGGTACAGTGGATTCTCTGTGTATTGAAACCTAATGGATTGAAATATCAGCATCCATGGAACATGTTCTCGGTCCAATCTTTTTATTTTGTACAGCATTTAAGACCACATCAATTGAAATACCTCATGTATTGAAATTTTTTTCAGTACCATGAGAAGTGATGGATAGAGAAACAATGGCTAGAGAAACCATTGTACTTCAAATGTAAGAAATAATACACAGTTAATTCGTCTGTACAGTATTTTCTTTTGCAAACATATAAATGACATGTATTTATAGTTATGAAAGAAGTACAGAAAATGTGATAGGATTGTATATAATGCCTATTTAACAATAGAAGAGATGTAAATATATTCTTGGTTGTCTGTAGAATGTAGTTTTTCTTTGTGTGTTATTTATCTTGAAAGGGGCATGAATTTTTAATGGTTTTGAAATTTCTGTAAAGATATTTAGTAAATTTTATGTTCCACAGTACCATTCTTTAGTTACAAAACTGTCTGATTACTGAGCATACCCTACTAAAACTCATGATTCACTTATCAGTAGTAAATTTTTTTTAAGATCACAGACGATGGTTTTGAAATCAGTAAGTTTGTTGATTTAGTTCTGGTATTCCCCTTTAATATTTCTACCGTGTAGCCTCATATTATAAAAAAGTGACTTACTGTAAGGTTCTCTTTTAGTTTTAATAGTTTTTTTTAATTTGGCACAAGTTGCAAGATTTTTTTTACTTTGCATTCTGTTATAATTTTTACTTTTTTTACATTACAATTTTTAATAATTTGGTTACAGAACCAGTGCGGCATCTACAAACAAAAACCACACGTGATACATTACCCAGCATGCAAAGCCATCTAACCTGCATGAATGAGAGCATAATGTGGGTATTTTCAAAACCCTTTCAAATGAAGCTGCTGATAATTCCTTTTTTGTACTTAATTTTGAGTATTGTAGACTGTAGTGTAACTTAAAGGACTACAAAGCAAAATGCTTCACAGAAACTGGCTCAACATTAGCTTCTTCTCACCTGTAACACAGCTGGTGTACATTTGTCCATAAATGTACCGGTGATGGGAAGCCTTGGGTTCATACAGTATTTCCTTTCATCTGGAAGACATTTTTCAGTGAGTAATGAGCAGATAACAAAATAAACCAACATTTTTTGTGTAGACTGTACACTGGAGTGGTGGCTGCTAATCCCTTTGTATTACTACCTTAATTCGGTGGAGTTATGCAGAAGGGAACCAATCCACAAATTCCTGAAATGGAGATATTCAAGGTCAAAGTCTATTGTGTCCATATAAACCTTGTAAATCCTGGTTTTCTGACCTCTTCCTTTTATTCTAATACTGTGATTTAACACGTGTTCTTTTTCTAGCATATTCTTCTTAGCTTCTTCTTCTAATTGGCATGATTATCTCGAAATAAATTACTTTGTGGATGGGTTCCATCCTGCATAACACCATCCAATTTATACTTAGCATACGAACACAAACAGAATGCAAGTCTGTTGCTAAGCTACAAACTTTGAAACCATAGAAACAATGTCTGTGACGTGGTTGCTTCAATTACCTATTTAATTCCACTAGAACCTTTATAATCTGTCCTAAAGGGCTGTTCTGTTACAAACTCTAAGAAGAATTTACTTAGGAATGAGCCACCACACAATGTGATAGTAATTCTTTTTGTGGCTTGCATGAGGCTACTGGTGACTGCAGCACCTATCTGTATGTTTATTGATATATGTTGTTAATGTTCATTGATTACAATTTTCTTGGCTTTTGGGATTGAGCCACGTCTTGTGTTGCTTCTTGGACAACGTTTCAGCAGATCTTGCAGCTGCCATCCTCAGGTCGATGCAGGATCAGACTGCATCGACCTGAGGATGGCAGCTGCAAGATCTGCCGAAACGTCCAAGAAGCAACACAAGACGTGGCTCAATCCCAAAAGCCAAGAAAATTACAACAATGGCCGCGAAAGCCTGCAATCTTTGTTCATTGATTACAGTTCGTTGTACAAAGTGAAGAACTCTATCGGAATAAATTATTCTTTTTACATTGCTGCATTAGGTGCAGAACGGCATTTCATACTATAATGTACTGTAACAACAAGATACAATAATACCAGTTTAACTTTACAAGAATACTTCCGCTGTTTTAAAGTAAAATCAATTTGGTTGTTAGCAATAGTTTAAGGTAGTGCTTACTATATTTATGAAGTAATCTCTGGATATATTTTTGCTTGTGCTATTTGACAGACATTGGTTTTTGTCACATTTTAATGTAGTAAATATCCTGAATTGCTGCTGTTGCTCGTACTATGCTAATTGATGGATGCCAGTTTTTTATGACTTTGAATGAGGTAAATGTCTTGTATTGGTAATGGTGCTTAATAAATTGTTAAGCTACTTGTAGTGGCCATAGTATCCTGTGAATAAAGCCATTAAAATTACAGTATGCAAGAAAATTAAGAACTTAATAGCTGAACTTTAATAACTACAGTAGAACCCTGTTATAATGTTTCTGAAGGAACTCAAAAATGTATACTTTACAAAAGGGAATTCATTATAATAGGGTAATTTCTTGTTATAAAACAGTTCAAGGGACCATAAGAATCCTTATAACTAGGAAAATGTTATACAAGGGTTCACTGCAACAGGGTTCCACTATATTTGATTGGCTTATTGAATGCAAACAAAACAATTAAGTTGGCATTTTAGAGCTTGGTGTTTAAAGTGGCTTCGTCAATAGGATGTGTTTGTGTGAGTGAGAGGCACAAAATGGATGGAGCACTAAAGGTTTCACTGACTAGCGTATGTACTGCAACATCACCTCTACATGCGAACCACTCAGTTGGCATACAGTGTTGTACTATAGGCACTGCTAATATTTTTACCTGTGTGAATTTTTAAGTGGTAACCATATCACTTTTATTTGTGGGAAATATGATTTGGAGTTCAATGCACGTTTGTATCTTTGTGTTTTTTTATGTTCTTGATAATGCAGTCTGATGTAATGGTTTTTGCAATTTTTAGAGGTCTGAAAATCAGATCTCAAAAAGTTGTTCTGAATTTATTTAAACTTACAGCAACATGGTATGATGTGTATGTTCTGTTCATGGATATACAAATGTGTAATGCATGTTTTGTCAAAAAATAATCACATTTAGCTGCATCACATTTTAAGTGCAGGTAGACAGACCCCTTAAACAGTCAACAGCTCTCTGGCCTGTCACCACAGTAATCTAGGTTGGTTTTGAAAGGCATCTAGTCCAGAATTTTAAAAATTGAAGTTTTGCCAGACATTGCCAGTCTATTTTCTCTGGGTCTTTTCCCCCCACAAATGATTGTTATTGTTAATGTACAGTTTTTCATCTGAGGATCTTAATTTTATACAGTACATTAATGGTGTTAATTTTGAAGTTTGCCATGCTGCTGCAAACAGATGTAATTAAAAAATATACTTCCTTGAACTTATGTCTGTACATAAATAAATGTATTGCACCTATGTAGTCATTCTGAAATGTGGATGAAACAGGGAATCATGAACCCAAGGTTTAACCATCATTTATATTTTACAACTCAACTTTCTCAACTCTGAAAATGAATTTATGTCACATGGCAACAAAATCATCTTAATACATTTGCACAACACTGGTTACCCTCAACATGTAACATTTTTGGCAATTAATGTGGTAAATCAGTTTAGGATTTTACATTTTGTAAATTTTTGTACTTAATTTGTGTATGGGTAATGCAATGTGTTCTAAACGTATAAGTACTGTAGGTAATTTGAAATGGTACTGTTAAAAACTTATAATTTTACAGGCTTTCACAGCCGTTGTCTAGCTTGGCTTCCGGGCTGAAGCCGGATCTTCATGGTTGCAGGAACTGACGTTTCATTTTACATTTCAGTAGGCATCTTCAAGGTCGCACCTGCTCTCTAGCCCGGAAGCCAAACTAGTCAGTTGTTGAAAACTTTTTAAATACTGGTGCTACATAATATTTCTTGAGCTAAGAGTGCTTTGTTATGAATTTAGATTTAGTCGAGTAGGAGTTTACCTATCATGTGATGTTAAGTAATTATTTAATGGCAGGTATAGTTTTAACTTGATGAAGTCTTTACAGTAATTTGTTGGATAATATGCTGATTTGGGCTGAATAATTATAGTTCAGACTGTAATAAAAATTTTTAAACACTGAATTACGAAAGTAGAATGCTATACACACTTACTCTTTGAATGCCTAACAATGTTTCAACAGTGGGTGTGATAGCTATTTTAATTTTTTTTTAAATTTAATTTACTATCCAGAAATATTCTCCAAACATCTATAAACATTTGTTTGCTGTTTTATTTCTGTAAGTTTGATATTTGCTTCCTTGTGAATATTGAGAGTTTGTAATTTAAATTAATTTTTCAGATTGTATGAAACTCAATAATTCTGTTTACTTTAGGGGATGTTGACTTTACAATATTGTTTAGTAGGAAAAGTTGGCTATGGTAAAGTGCAGTATTAACCTCTGAATCATGTCAATTTTTTGCAGTTTTATTTTTAAGGTTGTAGTAATAAAGTTTGATTGGTTAATTAATTATTACATTGGTAGTAATACCTCTTAAATTTCTCAAGTGGCTGGCAGATATGCATTATAGAATAGTTAAAATTTTGGAAATGAGTCCTAATTTTATGATGTGTTCATGTGAGAAGTAAGAATCCTAGCTTTTGACAGTTCTGAAGTCTGTCGTGTGTACAAATGTCTGCATGTAAGTATGTTTTATTTTGATATACAGTGAGTATAGCGTAGTAAGCCACTACTCTGTTTCCTTGCAAACTGCTGTGAAATGGACTGCCAACACAACTTTCAAAACAGTATAATATGAGATGAACTGTATGTTAGTTTTTTATTATTTATGCTATATGTATTTTAAAAATGTGTTATTTTTCATTTGTACCTATTCATGTCAGACAGTTATGTCAGTATGTTGTATAGATTGTTTGTTTCAAAGATTTTTTTTTATGTTTTAAATGTCATGTAAATAGTGTATATGGTCAAGAACTAGCTGGCTATGGATGAAGCATACTTTTTTATTACTGTAGTTTCCTGTAATGCTGAAGTAAACTAACGTTAATTAAATTCTAAGTGACCTGACCTGTGACAGAAGATGGTTGTGAAAAATTTTGTGAGTACTTATAATTTTTGTAATGTAGAATGTCTTGCAGTATTTATTAATAAATGTATGTGGTGTGTTGTGAGTAAAATCAGTATTAAAAGAATTTATTTTGTTGTGTTTAATTATGAAAAAAAAGTATACAGTACATATTTTGATAAGGTAGGGACTGGTTCTGTAAGCTTACTGAATATGTAATACAGTGAATATTTCATCAGCCATTTTACTAGGAGTTACTGTCACTAGTAGAACTCATTCCTTAAATAATTTAGGGTAAAGAATTTAATACTGTATGAATATGGGACCTATTTCCAGTATTTTAAAAGTAATTTGAAACATGACATATCTGTAAATCAGTGATCTTTTTCCACACAGTATTGTTTGTCTTTGCTCTAAATGATGTAAGGAATAAGCCGTGTGTGTGGCAGTAAGTCCTCGTGAACTATCCTTCTTTATGTATTATTAAAACATACTCTGTTTCATTTAACTTCAATAAATTTTGACAGCTCTTATTTTTATGTTGTACATTATATGTCTTTTGTAATGTCAGTCAACATTTTTTGGTTCTGTAATGAATCTGAGATGTTCATTGCACCATATATAGTTAATTTTGTCTGCCATTGTGCCAGAGATTACATAATATTAACAGTAAACGCCGAACAAATTGTCAGCATTTACTGAAGTTATATGAAACAAAAGTAGAACATTAATTCTGTGCTAGGAGGGAAAAAATTGTCTACAACTAAATATTTAAAAATTTATGTACATTGAGAATTTGTTGTATGGGCAGTCAAAACAAATTCTGTAGATTTCTTAATGCGGGAATACTAAATTTAAAATTCACAAAAAAAGCTGTGCATTTGCAAAAAATGTTGTCATGTTGTGTATGTGCTATGCAGAATCAATTCTGCGTGGAATTTTTCCTATCTTGAATTTTGTAAATTTTAATTTGAAACTGTTAAATGATGGTTGCATTGGATTTTTTGCTATATAAATGTTACTAATATTTATAACTTTTATTTACTCTATTTGGATTTAAAATATTTAACATGTTATGACTTCTTTTAGACACTGTAAAAGTATCTGAATATTCAGTCCTATCATAAACTGCATCATATAATTATTGAATTATCAAGCTGAAAAGTTTTATTCTTTTACAGCTACAATTGGTATGGTTGAATTTTTTTAAAATACTGTAGTTCTGTGAGTGAATACTTGTATAAATTTCATGTTGCTGAATATTGAAAGTGATCTGCAAATAAAATTAATATTTGATCTGCAAGGTTTGTTCTTATTAATCTGCCAACTTGTGCATTATCCATGTTAAGGAATTATTTTTCAAATGGCAGCTCCATAACGAAAAGCTATGTTTGTTACTGAATAGACTAGAAAATTATCATGACCGAAGAACATTTCTCTATAAAAATTAAATTTATATATTTGTTTCACCGACCTCTCAAAATAGCACTGTAATGGATCCTAAGTGCTAAATAAAACAGGACTTAACATATTTGTTATAGCCATAAGGATGCATATTAATAATAATACAGTAAAATGTCATTGTTACGACCTTCTTTATTGCAACCATTCTGTTCTTGCAACCCTTTTTTGAGAAACCGTGAAAAATTTGGGTTGAAGAAGTTAAATTTAAGAAAAATCTGCTGAAAAATATACTTGTACTCTTTTACTCATATGTGCTGCATTTTCTTTGGCAAGTGATGTACTGCAAGAAACACACAGCTAAAAATAGGTAACACCCTGACGCAACGCCGTCACATCCACTTATAAATTATGTTAACGCTCACCCCTGATTTTTAACACTTTAATATTTAGGTCTAAGAGCATAGTATTCGCCCGCACCTTTGCAGATTGCCGTATTGCCATATATTTTTACATATGGTTAATATGATAGCATGTAAGGTTATGAAGACGAAGCTTTATTCGTAAAGCAGTATTTACTTACGTCCAAGTGATTATCCAATGTGTATTTTTCCTGTATAACTGCATTTGCAACATTTGTTAACCTGTACCAGTGTTTGTTTACAAAATACGGCCGAGCGCCTACCAGTAGTGCCAATCCAATGCATAGACTCTGTAAAGTGCACTATAACGGCGATCGCGGGAAATATGCACGTAAATATAAATTGTGCTTGTTTGTTATTGCTTAAAATGTGTTTTATGATTATTTAAGTGTTCTTGTGTGTTAATTATATTGTTAAACTGCAATACGAGCAGTTATATTTCAAGTCGGGAAGTTTATTTTTGTAACAGTGTAACTTTGTGCCACGAGAGAGTGTTTCTTTTGTGCGAGTGTGGCGCACCTGTAGATGCAGACAGTCTCAAACGGCACGGCGGCCATTTTGATAACGGTACTTTCAGCCCCCCCCTCAGGGGTGTATAAGGCGGGCGCTGCGCCCGAGCTAGTTAGTCGTCAGGGGCTCGGCCTTTGGGCCGGGTCAGCCTGGACTCTCCATCTCTACCTCATAGTGGGTTGCTGCCTGGTAAGGAAGCCGAAGCCTACTCTCCCAACCATTTACCTATCTACCTACAGTGGGTTGCTGTCTGGTAAGGAAGCCAAAGCCTGCTATCCCCGACCTTACCTGCCTAGCCTATCTACCTACCGTGGGTTGCTGCCTGGTAAGGAAGCCGAAACCTGCTATCCCGACCTTACCTGCCTAACTAGCTATTTTCCTACCTGTAGGTTGCTGCCTGGTAAGGAAGCCGAAGCATGCTATCCCCGACCTTACCTGCCTAACTAGCTATTTACCTACCTGTGGGTTGCTGCCTGGTAAGGAAGCCAAAGCCTGCTCTCCTAACCCCACCTTCATCTCAAACTCTCATTCTAGCCAGGACGACTCAGCAGTAAGCCTTACCTGCATATTCATGTTTGAGTTGAGACAACCTTCTTAGCATGGCAATCTCACTTGAGTGCTCTTCAAGCCACAATTCCTACTACTTTGCCTTTGTGCACATTGCCAGTTATAAAGTGTTACCATGCACTTCCCAGTTTTGTAAATTCTATTGAAAATTACGGAATGTAGTAAACTTTCCCCCGGATCAGAGATATCGCCGTATAATTACAAGTAACCCAGTATTTGTTATTAGTGAAGTATCACCGATGGCCGTAGCACCCTAATGTAAAGAGGCTATTGAATATTGTTAACCTCCTGGGATCAAAGAGATGATCGTCCACACATTCTCGCCGGCGATTAGGCCTTAGTTTTTGCCCAGTGTCTGAACGGTCCGGAGTGCCATGTAAAATTGTATTCATCAGAGTATGTATGCCTTGTGGTCAATGTGTAATATCGTTAGTTTGTACCCTTGTTGTCTGTCTCATATTGAGACTCCAGAGTAAGAATGTATGTCATCAAATTGTGATTGACTCAAACCCTGATTGTAGACCTTGTACCAAAGAAAGTGTTATATTCATCATGCTGTAACTTGTGTTCATGACTATAAATACCACATGAATCTGAATTACTTTGCCTTACTCCTTTCATGAGATCACCTTGTGGACCAACCTCCTAATATCCAATAAGGCGCGTGATATCTGCCTTATCCTGTATTTATATAAAGATGACGCCCTGCGCTAGCGAGTTATAGAGTTTTCCATGTTGGCTCATCCAGTAGTCACTTGCTGGATCGAGGATATCTGTTTCAAACCACTCTAGAAGGACCACACCAATCTCTCATGCTCTGCCTTAAAAGCCTTCTAGAGATACACACTTGCAACCCAGCACTCCTAGCGCAGCAGTGGGACAGAACAAGTCTACGTGCGACAACCCCTCATGACTGTCCACGCCAGCCAATACCCATCCACTCCCCCCCCCCCCTCGTAGCAAGAAAATGTGTTTGTGTGCGCACGCATTAACTGCCGTGCCTTGTCTAGTCCATGTCGCAGCCACACCGCGCCACACCACACCTACCCATAACTGTTCGACAATTACATGCAACAAGCCTCCTATCTGGCCGCAAAGCAGAGCCACATGTTTGTCTCTCCCAGCCATCGTCTTTGTTCCGTGTTTCAATGGCTCCGAGGGGATGGGGCTGAAGAGATATTTTCCTTTTTTTTTTTCCTGATTACATCAAAAGGTGAGGGAGGAAAGATCAGCATGGCACTGTCTATAAAAAAAGAAAAACAGTCCGGCAGCATTATCTCATCTTTTTTCTTCAGCTTTACATCAGGTTTCGCGCATTAGATTTTAGCTCGGACAGTACTTACTTCTACTTGACCTTGACAACTTCCGCTTTGCTATTGATCACTCGGCACATGAGGCATTTAGTTGCATCGCTGTGGTGTAAAAACTGTTAATGACGCAAATACAACTAGTCCCATCGCCGTGTGCAGCATGTGGGCTGATAATGATTTTGCTTTTGTTTATGCTCGCTAGGGTATCCATACGAGCAACTACGGCCAGCGTGCCGAGAACCACTTCGCCTTTATCGGCAGTGCAGAGAATTAATCTGGTTTGCAGTGCTATAGTTGTATGATTTTTTCCGATGGGCCTAGGACTTTAGGTGGTAAGTAATCCAGTCGGTATTTTATATGTGACAGCACCTTGAAAAGTCAGTTTTTAGTCCTTTTGAGGGGCTTCAAATTCATGTTTCTAATAGGTATACTGTTTTTTTCTCTCAAATTATAGACATTTTTATGAAATGTATTTAAACAAACATGTTTATCGGTATTGCTAACAAATCTTATAAAGGTGACATGCTGCAACAGCTTATGCACAATAACTAAACAGACTCAACAGGTTCACGGAAAGGCTTTAAATCGGTGCAATATACTTCCATGAAAATAATACTTCTGTTGTGATCTGTGCTTCGTGCAAGGCGAGCAGGATGAATCATGCATGTGTGCACAGCAAGCTGAGAGCAAGACAAGCCAAGGCCAGCTGGCCAATCTCCCCTCCCCTACCCGACACAACCAGACCGAGCGTGCGACGAGGACTCGCTGCCTCACGTCACGGCACATGGTGTTTTCAACAACATCAATGACTTACATCTGAATAGTAAAATTTCAAATAATTAGTTAACTTTTCACATAATTTTTCTACTCTTAGACAATGGAAGTGTCAAAATCAGCCCAAAAAGCCTCTACGTATTTCTCTATTACGACCCTACTGTTTTTACAACCTTTTTCCCAGAAACCGTGGTGGGTTGAAACAACAGGATTCTACTGTATATGATTTACTGCATTTGTTGAAGATTTTAAAGAATTTTTTACCACAATCACTGAAGTTAACCCTTGTGAGTTAATTGGTCTTCCCCCACTTTGACTAGTGTGATGTAGTTTACAATGACCTAACATTTAAACTTGCTCTTCTAGACTTCAAAGACTACAAAACTTATGTGTGAATTTTATTCATAATTTATAATATAGTGAATCCCTCACCACTTACTACAAAAATTTATTTTAGCTCAAGCTAGACACCAGATGCAAACTTCACCCCTTAATCTTAATTAAAATTCTGCAAACAGAGAAACTTTTTTATCTTCCGTTTTCACATACTATTCTCTTGCCACAATCACAAAACTCATTCCCACATAACTGATAAACTTGACATTCCTCCTCACAGAACCGTCTTTTCCAGTTCTTTCTCTGTCAACGGCTGCCGTCTCTGGAACTGTTTAGAACAGACAGACGTACGTAAGTTCATAGAGTCCCTTGTAACCTTTAAAAAAGTTCTATTTATAAATATTTTCTCCACCTATCTCATCAATGATTTACTTGCAAATACAATTTTGTGTTTGTTTATGTATGTTTATAATTATTATTTTTTTTTAAATTTGATAATGTTTTCCCCCTTACATACTATATTTGCTGGCATTTAGGATGATCCCGTGTATAAGACAAGTCATGGTTTTGAAGGTACAACATTATTTTCAATTGGAATTAGTAATTTCGAAATCTTTGGCTGTTTCTAATGTTTCAAGGTGGGGGCAGTACAGTAATAGTACGTACGTCATATAGCAAGAGTTGTTTCATTTTGTCTGAGAGAGCTTGCACTAGTAATCATCATTTATGAATATGCACTGTAAATTTTTTTCTTTACTTTCACAAGGAAAATCCTTGGAAGCCCATTTGCCAAAGAAATTTCGTGTAGTGCTACAGTGTTTTTTGTTGTCAAAAATACACAGTAGTCCTATATGTTTATAGAATTATAAGGTGTAGACTTTTTTTAGTACTTTCAGTAAAAAAAAATGTTAAACACTCATTTTACTTTAATCATGACACTTAACGTGTTTATTAAATTTTTGAACAGATAAATTTTCATATAATTATTCAGAAAAAATAAATTGTGCACATACCCAGATTCGGACATACATCCTTGTGCTTGGAATACATATATTTTATCCCTAGACCATACTGACCTACATGCTACTTGATCATTTTTTTATGTTGTTGCACTGGGTTCTTTCTGGTAATAGCCTTACCTAAGCTGCTACCCCTGGTGCTGTCGATCTTGTCCTATGCTTGACCTGGGAAGCCACCCATTTGGAGGCTTATGGCAGTCGGCACCGAGCCTCTAGGTGGTAGTCGTGCCTCAACAATGTGGCAATCTCCCAAATCTACTTCAGCAGTCGGCCACCAGGTTGGAATTTCGGCAACGAGAGAGAGTGGGGTGGAATGGTTGGGCTGCTGGTGAGTTTTTCCTCCCACCGATCGAAGTCTTGGAGAGGTCCGCCTCCCCTGGCTTCCGCACTTTGCCGCTGCTCTGGCCATCACCAGGCTGCTGCCTCTCATTCCTGCTGTCTCGTCAGAGGAGTGGGGACCTCCACAACAGCGTTGGGTGGCTTAGGTACCTCTCTGGGATATGAACTCGGTGAGGGGAAAGAAAAGGGGCTCCTGCTGCGGATGGCCTCACTCGTCTCCCATTGGAGGCGCCTCGCCCATCGGACTGCTCTCGGTAACCTGCTTCGGTGCATATCTCTGGAATATAGTGATTCAACAATACTTCACTCCACGCCTTGCACAGGGGGGCTGATACTCCCCTTTCGGGGTCGTTGGAGTGACAGGGACGTCCAACCACCCTGCCAGGGACCCGTGCCACACATGGGACCTCAGCCGATCACTGCATACCTGGCTAGACGTGCTACCACGCCCACCGTAGCCCAACAAAGTCTGGCCAGGCCCTCCCCGAGCAGGGCAAGTTTACCGCCTCTGTTCCCCCCTAACTGTGTGTTGTCCCCTCGCACAGGAAGTCCAGGGACCATGCCACACTAGGCGAGCATGGGACCCCGCCCGACCACTGTGCACCTGGCCAGACGTGCTTCCACGCCCACCGTAGCCGGAAGGAAGTGCCCTGGGCTTCGTCCACCAGAGATTCAACACATGTCTCCTCCCCACTATACCCTAGTTGAGAAGTCCCCAATGAAATGGCAATGACATTAGGAGTTGGGACAAAGGGAAAGTTGCTTGGGATAGTTTGCTTCACTACTGCACATGAAGTGACACACACCGATCTAGATTTCCTCGTCTATTCCGACAGCCACGTGTCCCCCCTCTCCCCACCCCCCCTGTTGTTCGACCACCAGAACTGAACGTCTACTGCTCGACCCTGGATGGGCCCCTGTTCCTGAAAACTCCAGAGAGCCCCCCTATTGTTGGCAACTTGCGTCCCTTTTAGGTCCCCGGAGACTGCTCCCAGCCCTGAACAGTACAACAATGTACCCGAACCTCCTGATTCGTACTACTAACAGCACTACTAGCTAGCAGTGCTCCTAGCTGATCCTGCTGGTTCTGGCAGGAGGTGTTACCTTACTCAACCTAGTGGTAGCGGAGAAGGCAGTGCAGCTGCTTATGTAGGGGATGAAGGGGTGAGCACCTGGCCACGCCGCCTGCACGTGCCCATGCGCACGCCGCTGCCTCCCTCCTCACCCCTCTCTCGAGGCTCACCAGCTTAACGGCAGAGGGGTGGAAGGACTGCCGTCCTAGTACACATGCACTCGGCCGGGGCCACCTGCCTTCACCCCTCTGGCACCACCCTCACACTCGCGCACCGCCACACATACGTTTTAAATATGGTAATGCCACCACGCGGACGTAAATCACTCGGATGCCAGGACGGAGGAATTGTCCAAATAAACTCCCACATTATGCCCCACCGGGCCGCAACGCAACAATATACGTTTCAGTGATGTAACTTTTTTTTTGTCTGTGAATTAAAAGTTTATGCATACTGTAGTTGGTGTTTCAAGATAATTATTTTAAAAACTATTGAAATGAAATTTATTGTCACCTGAAATTGCCTGCAAGATTATGTGGGGTCTTATATTTACAGTTAAGTATATAACCGCACTAATGCATTCATTTCAGTTTTTAAAAAACAGTCGATCAGTGTTGCCATAATTTGTGCTTCCATATCCTGGCTTTCAGCTGTCGACAATCAGCCCTAACTCAGACTCAATTAACTTAAATGTTACTGAAAATTTTTTTCTGCCTAAGAATGTGCTTACCTCTTTCCAGTAGTTAGTTTGTGTAACAAATGCAAAATACATTAAAATAAACAAATTACTAGCTCCTTCAATTATTTGTCATTTCTTGGCCTGATCCTGAAATAAACTGATTGCATAACAGTCAGAAATGATCCTATAAGTAGCTGGTATTGTGATTCAGTGTTTTTAAAACATTAACCTAAACGCACAATATCGAAAGAAAGGTGCATGATGTGGCATGCTCAACTAAAAACCTTGGTGAAATGTGATAAAACAAAATTTTTATTATGTTTACAAAATTGTTTTTGAAGATAGAATTTAAAAACATTGCATTTAATTTATAACAACCTAAGGAAGTGATACTGTATATGCGATATATATCTTAAAATTGCAGCCATTTTTCAGCAAAAATGTGCACTCTTACGGCCTTGATAGTTACTTAAGTGCTGTAAAATAATTAAATTCAACATAACTAGGTGCAACCTGTGTGTGTGTGTGTGCGCGCATGTGTGTGCGTGTCTCTCTCTCTCTCTCTCTCTCTCACTCTTTGCTCAATTACGCATCACTAGGGAAACAACAACTAAGTAAAAACTAGGGACTGGTTTACTATGTTAATTCACCATCAAGAACACTATATAAACTGAACTGAGTAGAAGGCCAACCAGTGAAGTTGTCCTGGCGCTAAACCCCTCTAGTGGGTAACATGGTTAAAAAATGGCAGATGCTGACAATGGAAAATAAATATTTTAAAGCCCTTGGGTACAACAGTTGGCAGGGGTCAAAACAAAGTAAACCTGTTCCAGAAAGATAAAATTACCCTTCTGACACACTAAAATGACCAGACCAAAATGGTGAAGGACAGACAGATATGTTGAGATGTGTGTCTCATCAAACTCGTCTGCTATTTTCTACTTTGAATACTTTGAATACATCGCTTGCGGGGGAATTAGTGTACTTGGATTTTCCTACCTTCTTGTTGCATGCATGGTTGAGACACAGCGAATATTCCTAGCGAGGAACGATGGCGATACCAGCTGGGCGGCCCCGTTTCCTCTTCGTCTTGGCTTCAAGTCCTCGTGCAGTGAAATGACGCGGTGCGCATTTGCTGCTGTACTCTTCGCCTTCGCCAAAGTGTTTGCTGGTGATGACGTTGGTGCGTCCGGCATTCATTGGCTTGGTGTAATCAGCTGAACCCCGTGCCGGAGATTGTCGAAGCCAGGGGCTATTTTGAATGCCAGCCTGTTTGCTGATTTTGGCGAGCCCCTTGACGTCATCTGACGGGAGCGACGCTCTCGGCTGCCAACTGCAGTGGTGTTTCTTAGTGTCACCGCATGTCCGTCTTGGCACTGCAATTTCGACGACCTTCTCCAAGAACTTTCGAGATGTTTCTACTTTGGTCAACAAAACCAGGGAAGGTGGCAAGGGCTGGTATATATACTTGTGCCAGACGCGGGGGAAGACAGATATGGCCAGGCTTTAGGAGAGCCCAGTGATGGCTGAGCATTAGGATGACTAGGATTGCTTTAGTTATGTAATTATTTCTATTTTATGACTGAAACTATGTCAGAGGAAAGTTCCATTGTGGTATGGGATTGATGATTTCTGATGATTGTGGTAACTCAAATTTATGAGAGAGTTATCACATTTTCACTGGGCCATAAACTTGGTTGCTCTCCCCAGCTTATGTGTCTTTAACTTTATGGGGAATGTTTTTTTGCAGTGTTATTTCAGATTGTATTATACCCATGTTGGGTGAGTCTTCTCATTTTGGGCTAGTAACAGTATCTTTTGCTAGTTGTTTCTGTATAGATGATCCTGTTATTTATGAGTAAACTAGAAGTCAATATATAAATTTGGGATATATGTAACTTCTTGGAGAAGTTAATTCATATTTTTTTATTTACTTGTTGAACTTGGGATTTTTTTTTCATATAGTACATTTATGTACTTATTTTTTTTATACATTTTACTTTTGCCTTGTTGGCAGTTGTGTACCTGATTATTGTTCTAGTCACGTGTAATGTTTAAATATTGTAATTCAAATGAGTGCATAGTTTAGAAAAAACCATAAAATATTTGAGAATATCGCCCACATTAATAAATGGAAAAACCTTAATTATTTCATACTTCATTTATATATGTAGTTCTTTCTGCACTCCTATCACTATCGTTGCATCTGTTAATTGTTTTCTTCAATTTCTTTTAGTATTGTAAACCCTAGAACTCAGGGTTACGTCTACTCTCTACGCGCTGCGATACTCAACTGGCTAACATGACTACCAGGAAGCCAAAGAAGGGGGAAGGGGATTAGCCTCTCACAGCAAAAACTAGATCTCACACAATAGCACTGTAATAAAAGTTATAAATACTACAGACTGGAAAAATAGAAAAGTACTATTTTTGAAAATGTCTGATATAGAAAATCTACTCCCATAGTATGTTCATAAACCAACGGAAAGAATATGTATAATTCAGTGGCAGTTAAGAATAATATGTATTCAAGAAAAATATTCAAAAGACATCTGCAACATTCAAACAATAAAACATTTGAAAATACTTAAAATTAAATAGATTTTACGTGCGTCCAGAACTAATGTGTTTCATTTACTTAACAGTGTGTTTAAAAAGTGGCACATATACACTGTAGATATACAAAGCAGTTAACAGACATTAGGAAAAAATACATTGACACTGACAAATGAATTTAAGCACAATAAATACACTGCCAACCACATTACAAATTTAGTAATTGACCATTACCATTGTAAATATCTGCATACTGGGTTGCGGGCAACACAAGTTCTGGTGATGCGCCACTACTGAATCCTATCAGCCAGATGAGCAGTGAAGTCATGTACAACAATGTGTTCCATGCTTTCGAAAAAATCCATCAGTGTGTCATCCAGTAATGGGAGACTTGTCAACAGCCAGGGTTAAGCAGTGCTGGCTCACAAGGCACATCTCAGTTTGTTTGCATGTCTTGACGACTCGAGTAGTGCATTTAGAAGTCATGTCAGAATTGAGTACAAGTGTTTTCTTGACTGCCTTTGACATTTCTGTGGCACGCCATGGTATGTGTGCTCATGTGTTCAGTGACATTAGCAACAACTTTGTTGGCACCAGTAAATATTTTGGAGTGCTGCACACCTTGATCCAATCAAGAGAGACTACATTACTTCTGAAATTGTTGATGACCTGGCATAGAAGTCAGTGTGTGGCATTTCAACCCACCATCACCTAATTTCAGAGGAATGTGTGCGGGTGATAATCTGCTACCTTTCAAGTGGAATTTGGGACAAATCTCGGCATAAACCCCAGGAAGAATGGTATCACCAGGGTCGTATCCGTCCGAACAACATAGTTTTCTGAAACGACCGGTTGTGAAGCTTTATCTGCTTCCTTCACAGTGATTTTTATTGTGACCTGTATATATATATACAGGCAGGTGCCAAGTTACATAAGGCACAACTTTACGTAAATTTTCAGTTACAAAACTTTTTGTCTGCGTTATCCGATGTGGTGATGAGCGGAATGAAGTGGCGGCTAACTAAACAGCTTGCGCAGCACATGTGTGATGCTTGCTGTGTCTCTCTCTCTCCTCTGCATTTTGTTGATCACAGCAGCTGCAGACAGCAGTATCATTTTCATTCGCGTATGAAGGAAGTGTGCCATCAGTTATGAGGTTGCCAAGGTTGGCAAGACTGATGCATGGCATTTCCTCAGCCTCGAAGCAATGGCTGAATCGCTTGAGTATTATTACTGTCTGTATCGCTACTAATCGTACATCGTGGCAGCACTAAAACTAGCAAATATTGGGTTTAATATTTTCGGGAGTTTACAGTCCTGAAACAAAGTAATGACGGACAAAAAGGAATCACGCATGAGCATGACAGGCGGTGTGAGTAATCTCAAGCCTCCGCTGCCGATGAAATTCGGAAAACCTGTATCATGGCCGGTGCGGGAAAAGCTGTTTTTGCGCTATAAGTCAGTTTCTGGGCATCATTCTAAACCTCAAACCGAAAAGGTAAATATTCTTTTATATGTTTTGGGTGACCAAGCGGAGGAAATTTGGGCACAGTTCGCACCGGAACCAGACTCACTTGAGCTATCTTTAAAGGCGCTCTGGGAATATTTTACACAAAGGACCAATAACATTTTCGAGAGATACAAATTCAATTCTTGCGTGCGGTTACCAAGTAGCAGTCGGGGAATTTGTGACGGCTCTGCATACACTGGTGGCTAGTTGCGATTATGGGAACCTGAAGAATTAATTCATTCGAGACATATTGGTAGTCGGCATGGCAGACAAGAAGACGAGCGAGCAGCTGCAGTTACGGCCAATGCTCGCATTGGAAGAAGCGGTTTTAGCAGCAAAGCAGGCAGTAGTAACTAACTACAGGCACAACTGTTGTCTGTGTTCTGCGAGAACAGCAACCCAGCAGTGATGGTGAGGTTAACAGACTTCAAAAGGGAAGTCGTTTACCTTCTCACCAAACTGGTTCGACAAACTCGGGTACGTCACAGCGGAAATTTCCTGCATGGTCAGACGAGGTACAATGTAATTTCTGTGGATTAGCTGCACACGAGACGAAGTGCCCAGCTCGCAACGTAAAGTGCTTTAGTTGTGTTAAGTTGGGACACTGGGCATCTGTGTGCAAAGCTGGGACTAAATATAGTCACAGAAAAATTTTCGCAGTGACAGGAAATGAACGGGATAAGGCTAGTGGAAGTAACAGACAGGAAAATACATTTTTATAGGATGACTGTGACTGAATTCTGTGAATAGCGAGTGGACCACCAAGGTCAAAGTGGTAGAATTTGATAGGCAGTTTGACTTTTTAATAGACACTGGGGCAGACGTTTCTTGTGTTCCTACCTATTTAGTGCCAGGGCATATTCTGAAACAGGTAAATAGGACAGAAGAACATATTTCAGGACCTTGGGCATAGGTTAAAGGTTGATGGGTTTTTAGAGTTAACTTTGCAAGCAAAAGGCAACACAAATAAATCATACGTGTTCACAATTTCTGGCCCACAGACTGCAATTTTGGGACGAAGTTGTTTACAAAAGTTGGGAGTTGCATATTTCAGAAATGATGGTTTGAGGTGGCTCAGGTGGGCAGAAAAGGCAAGGTGGGCACCAAATACACAAGAATTCCCTGAGTTGATGACTGGATTGGGCAAAATGAAGGGTAAAATGAAGATTGTAGTTAAAGAGGGTGCAAATCCATTTGTACAGTCTGTCCCTAGGACTATAGCCATACCTCTCTTAGGGAAATAAAAATTTGAATTGGATCGGCTGAAAACTTTATACATAATTGAGCCAGTTACGGAACCAAATGAATGGGTAGCTCCAATCGTAGTGGTTCCAAAAGGAGATGGAGTCAGACTTTGTGGAATTACACACTGTTGTTTTATGTAGTTGACAAAGATCAAGTATGCATTACACGCGAGAAATAGTGTTATCAGATGCCATTCTATCAACGCTTGTGGAGACACACTCTATCTGCCCAGCGCACGTCCTTGGCAGTGTAGGGCGGGTGGAGAGATAGTGCGGCGGATCAGGCACGTGCTGTGTTGTAAAGTCAGCAGTAGCCGACTACCTGGCTGGCACGCGCTGTTGCCAAGTCACCGCAACCGCTCGAAGTGTGGCTGCCGCTGTATCTAACTTGCGCCGCAATGCACACGCTACGTGTAATTTTTATGATATTTAAATGTTGTGGGACACTTTACAAACGTATTTAATATCTGTACCTCGCACAAATATAGTAGCATTTGAGATTAGAGGTTAAAATTTTTTTTAATAATTTTATGTAGTGGTTTATGTAGGTTATTACTGTGTCTTGAATATACGTAGTTTTCAATATCCGTGGATTTTCTGGAACGAAATACCGCGCGGATAAGGCAGGCTTACTTATAAAGGATGAAAGTTTGTGATACGGTGGCAAATAAGAACATTGCGGCGCTAAATAACACTTATTGAAAAAATTTTTTTCGTTCTTTCTGGTCTATCTTGGTACAGCGCCGGTTAGAATTCAGTCTCCCAACATGAGTGCTTTATCGAGCTTCTACTGTATATGATTATGATACATTTATGTATTTCACGCTTGCTTAGTAGACGTGTGTACTGGGTAGCATCCCAGCATTGTGCTGAGCGTGTGAGCGCGTGAGTGCCATGGTAGACGAACCACACTCAACGTTGTCAAGTCTCCTCCGAGCCGGCTCAGCCCACGCACACACTGCGATTTACAGTATTATTTTCATTTTATGTACGTTTTATTTCTTGCTGTTATGTTATAACAGACTTTTTGCTTCTGAAACATTACATTTTAAAAAAATATTACGTAGTTTCTTTTGAAGTTACATTCAAATACAGTACATATGATCATCTTACATAAAAATCAAGTTATGTGATGAACTCTAGAATGTAACCCTTACGTAACTCAACACCTTACTGTATATAAAATCACTAAATTCACTTTGACTGGCTGTATGTTTGGAATTTTTGGTGTGTGAGGTTGATACCTATGTCAGAAAAAAAAAGTAGTAAGGAACAAATATGGCCCATGCAAAGTTTGACTACTGAAGCAGTTATGTCTCCACGAGATATATTGTAGTTCATTTTACCCTGGGAATCGTCATTGAGTTTTGGCAAACTAGTATGGTTGCTGGTCCTCCGGGTGGATGACTTGGTGAGAACAAGTGTGTAATCTACTTTTATAGCCTCGTCAAGGCGATTGATGAACATTTCTTCTCCATTCTCTTCTGAAAGAATACTGTAATTTTAAGCACTGTATTAATATTGTTACAAATTCAGTATGTATAAATACACTAGACCCTCGATTTTACGAATACTGACGGTTCCATTTATGACATTCGTAAAATCGCTACCTTCGTAATATCGATTGAGGCCAATTTTGCTCCCAAAATTGCATTTTTTCCGCAAAGTATATCTAATGGGATCTCGATTTTGGTAGCGTTTTGCGGGAAAGTAAGACAAGTTGTCATTAAGGTATAAATTTAT
>PNEQ01037911.1:0-38690 GCA_003012365.1 Medauroidea extradentata
GAATACGAAAAATATAACTTATACATTTAAAATAAAATTAATATTCATGATCAAACAAAATTCAAATTATAGTGGCTTTAGATTTAAAACATAACGAAGTATTGACAAAAAAAAATATGTGAATAAAAGCATATATGAAAAAAATATAAATAAATTAAATTATATGACACAAATGTCTGGTAGAAAGCGCACGTTACAATTTCTTCGCTTTATCATTGTGTTCAACTGTTTTCAACAGCATCAACAAATAATGTGAAATGAGCCACGTGAATGTTAACTGTCAGCTCCAGATGACACGAATAAGCAATGAATCCTGTGCGTGACTGTATCCCAAGTCAATCATCCTGTATCTACTGTTGTTATAAACAAAGCTGAAGGATACACACTGGAGCTGTACATCTGTAGCGGGGTGAGTATCAACGCAGAAGTTACAGCGAAGCACGAGAAAGGTGGACGTTTGCCAGTGCCACCGAACAGCCTACAGAGATTCTGCCATTACAAGTATTTTTCTTTCCGAAATCAACTCGGCGTAAGAAATATTTGCTTAAGAATAGAATACGAAAAACCTTATAAGTGTGTACACATATTTAAGCTCTTCAAAGTTTATTTTCATGCTCCTGAAAATGGCGACTGTGGGTTATTTTGCGGTTCTTTCAAGGTTTGAAAATTTTGGCGTGGAATGTTATGAAAGGTATAGGTATGTACAGTGCACCTTAATGTTTAATATTACGGCATACAATTGAGGAGCAAACATTCAAAACCAGACATGTCCAAAATCCAGAAAATGAGTAAAATTCCCTTTTTAAATAAATAGGATGTGTTACACACGAGTATGAACACAAATTCCATAAAAAAATACACGTCTTATACAAATAGGTATGTTTATTCTCAGTTCGTGCTACGAAATATAATGCTTATTCAGTTTTTTCTACAGCTAGTTAAGGTGAACATGTCTGGTTTCGAAAGTTTGCTCCTCTACTATACTGCCAACCCTGAATGTCGTATAGAGGCGAATTGTTGGCGAGAAGACGGTGCGACAGTTCAGTGACTCATTCCTAGAGACTAGGGGGAGGCAGGATGCGCGTAATATGTCGACCTTACCGCTTTTGCACTTCTAATCCTTGAACGCTCAAAACAGGTTCACACAGGCGACACGTTAATGGCCATATCACGTGCCGCTTCCTCTAGAGAAACGTCACAACCAGCAGGAACGATTGTCAGAGGAACTATAGTTAGTTCAGACGGCGATGGTAAAAGAGGACTTCAATGCTCGGAGGTATAGAATTTTCACTGTTTTTTTGGCAGCTGGTTGATTGCGAAAGGATTGATAAGTTCATCCCTTCAACTTTTAAGAAAACATTTTCATATTTTGCACTACTAAGTTTCCATTTTAAAATGTTTCTGTCATTGCATCTAAGAGACGTTAGTAAAACATTTTTTTTTTTTTAATTTTCATGCATTGCAGAGCACTGTCTCTCTGTAGCTGTATCGGGGAAGAAATATAATAAACTGTTATCTTTAAATAACTGTTTCAAAAAACCAATCACAGGCAATATCAGTAAACGGTTTTATCAACTTGTTAGCGATTTTTTTGCTAGAATGGTGCGATTTCGTCAAAGTATTTCCTGCAATAGCATTCATTGCTGGTTAAAAATATTTTCCTTAAAACTAATACGTAATGTGGTGAGATAACTGCTAAATAATAAAGCACATATTTTACGTTGCTACGTCCTCGTTTTAAAATTTTTCAAGACCTAATTCAAACTTTTTCTAGACTTTAATAGTAGTTTATTTTTAAAGGAAAAATTGGTCATATAGCTTAAAAAACATATTACAACATTACATTCTCATACATATACATTGTCAACGAGCTGATCCCTTCACACATGTCATGACCGATTCCTTTTTCGGTTCTCTGACATTATTCAGTTCATTATGTTACCATCTCTATTGATCTTAGCTGTCGATGAGATGTCACTCACATCCCTAATAGTCATAGCAGTGGGTACAGCAGCCTGTAATACACGCGTGTACGCAGTGTTGCCTGCACAATATCAGCTGTCTTCCTACAGCCCACACTTGTTACGAATTTTACACGAAAACGGTTGGTCCTACTCATTCACAACATTACTTTTTTTTTTTAATTTTTACGTGCTTTTCTAGTATAAAACAGCATTAAAAGTCCTTAATTCGTGATGGCAGAAAAGTGACGTGTAACAAATGGGCAGCCGCCCAAGTACTTTGCATTAGGTTCCAAGGTATTGATTTGCGTCTACTGTGTATTTCAAGGTTACGGTGTTATAAAACACGCTCAACTTGTTATCATTAAATGCCTCTTCATTTCCATTACTTTCCAAAAGAACACACTTTAAAATTTCCACTTTTAAGGGCTCATGTCGCCATTAATATTACTTGTAGATACAAAGTGTCCCGTTTATTTTTTATTTGTTTCTTTTTCATTAGGAATCACCTCCCGATGTTTGTTGGTTGAAGTCAGCCCCACCGTGTATGTGTTATATGTGTGTGTGTTTGTGTGTGTTTTACGCTCTTTAATACGCATGAAACAAAACAATACTAAAGTTTTCACGTTTTTATAAGTCCAGTTAATGTCTCCGGATATTTTCGAGAGATTTCGTCAACAGTGTCAAGCTAACAGCAAAGCAGTGCAACTAGAAGGCAAATGTGTGAAAAAGAAAATCGCATTGATAGTTAACATTAGTAAAGGTGAGGTAGTCGTAGAATACAATGCGGCATGACACACACTGTAATACATATCGTATGAAGAGGTTATACGAGGGCCAAGGGCACACCCGGTAAGGCAGTGTATATAGGGGACTGGTGACTGCCTTTATCTGGCTGCATGTCTGCTGAATAGAGCAGATGAGCAAGCCCAGTACATGGCTGACCTTGGTGAGCGAGGTTAACCTGTGAATATACACCACCCCTCCCTCCCCCTTCCCTCAGGAGTCTAGGTAGAACGGTAATGTTCCTCTTGGAGACCAACACTCCAGCCATCTGCATTATCTTGTCTTCTCACCTGGTTAGTTCGACCCAGTAGCGACCTCTCTGCTGCCTCGCCCAGTATCTGCAACACTCCCCCTCAAACATGTCCCGCTTTCATCCATATCCTTAAATAACCCGAGTTATTTGATTACCAGTGACTACAAGTCATCATGATTGGAATACATATGAAATACGTTTTATTTAATAAGGATATCAGCTTTTTTGTCGCAGTAAAGCTTTCTTCAAATTTTATAGTGAAATCAGCACTAGTCTACTTATAAATTCGAAACGTGTAGTCTCATCCTACCTGACGAGAGATGACAAGGTAGGGATGGGGAATATTTCTCGGAACGGTTATTATGAACGGTTCCGGAGAAAGGAACTGGAACTGGTATTCCGAAATATCCGAATGAACGGTTCCGTCGGAACGTTATATTGTTCTATTATTTTCGCAAAAAAAACTGCAAAATTTGTTCATATTCACTGTAGTTAACTTGCAATTACTTACTAATTAATAACTTAAGGATTTAATTTTTAAATGCTACAATTATTGTTTAAGTATAGCCTACTGTGATTCGGCGACAAATTTTTTTACATTGCCATGAAGGCCCGGAACTGATTTCAAATGAACTGAACTCGTTCTTCGGAACTGAAGATGGTCGGATCGGAACTGTCCATTCTCATGAACGGTTCCGGCTTCGGAACTGCTGTCAAATGAACCGGAACTCTATCGTCGGAACTGAAGATGGTAGGATCGGAACTGTCCATCTCATGAACGGTTCCGGCTTCGGAATTAGTTCCAGCAAATGTACGGAACTTTTATGAACTGTTTTGAATCAAACAACAAATAACTTTAAAAATAATTTATTGCAATAATACACGAAAACTGTTGTTTATTGGAAGTTTAGTGACTGAAAGTACTATCTACGTAAAAAGTAAGGATAAAATAGTTATAGCTTAGGCCGTAGCGGAAATTTAGCTGTGTTAAGTGGAACTGATTTAGAGCCCCGGAACTGTATTCTACGAACCACACTTCCGACAAGTTTCCAACTCCGCAGGGATAACTGCTCTTGATTTTGGCCTGTATTATATATTTTGATTTAAATTTTAGACATTTGTGTATTAAAAGTTAAAGACCTTCATGCAGTATATAAAAAAAACTGGAAATATTATATTGAATTATCAATACAGTACATAGTTTTTGCTTAGCTGTCTATTGAAACTACTCAAGGGCAAATTGTATTTTCAAGCCTTGTACAGTACTTAATATCTTTTTTTCCTTGATACCAGTTGCAATAAAATTAAAAATATATGTAAATAGCATTTCATAGCTTGTATATCTAAATGAATTTCATTATAATCTCGTGTTTATTCTAGTATTACAGAAATTAACAAATTCGTGGAATGCACGTCAAGACACACATTTACGTAACCGGAACGGTTCCGAAAAGAACGGTTATTTTGAACGGTTCATTTCCCGGAACTGGAACGTTCCGGAACGGTTCCGAGAAATCGGAACTCCTACCACCTCTATGACAAGGTGCCCTGGTCCTTATTTTGAACACTGCATAGGTATACATTTGTATAGTAAGAGGGAGATTGGGGCGTTAGAAAAATATATAATTTTTGCACATATGATATCCCAGAAAATAAGGAAATTTATTTGTGATAAATTCTAAATAGTAAATCTAATTCACATATAAATAATATTTACTCATATTTGACAGTGGAAAATAAAAATAGTTTAAAAGTGTACCGAAGTCACCCCACGCGTCAAATTTCCCCCCGTCCTGGCCGCAGCTAGCGGTGTATGTGTATGTGTGAGTGTATATATATATATATATATATATATATATATATATATATATATATATATATATAAATGAATCCCTATTTCCCTTGGTCACGCCATCACGCGTGAACGGCTGGAATTTCACTTTTTTTTTTGTGGTGTTTGTTATTGTCAGGAAAAGCTTCTTATTAAAAATAATTTAAAAATTGCGCGGAAAATTAGTAAATTTAAGAATACTTATTTAAGAATACTTAACAACCATATAGTAATATTTCTAATTTAACCTTAGCGCTTTGGACAATATAAACATTTGACAAAGAGGATGTAAAAAATCTGAATATCGTTTAAAACAAATGCTTCGATCGGAGTTATTTTACTGATAAAAAATAAAGAAAGAAAACTGAATTTCTTAGTGTACATCACAGTTAGTTCAGAGCCATTACGCCTTGAGGATGCTAAACAAATACGAACATTGTTTTCCATAATTTTGTCTACATACTTCCTGTCTTAACGATGACTATTGAAATCGAATTGTTATAATTAATAACAAAAGTGTGTTTATTATTCTAATGCTTCATGATATACAATATTCTTAGTATATAAATAGTTTTGTTGGTATTCCGACACGGGAACCGGCAACACATAACTGGCCATGTGAAAAACATGGATTTTCAAGAAAACAAGCAAAAAAAACTCTTAGCGACTTCTCTTGAGATTTATTATATCTACATTAATTATAACAATTCGATTTCAGTAGTCATCGTTAAGACAGGACAATGTATGTCGGGTCAGCTAGTGTGTGTGTATATATATATATATATATATATATATATATATATATATATATATATAATTTCTATACTCTGAAATTGAATATATGTCGCAATACCGTCACAAAGGTTTCTTTAGAATATTTTTTATTATGCACCTAAGTTATCAAAATAAATTTTCTATCGTGTTATTGACTAAAATTAAGTTTTTTGAGGTCAACAATTATCCGAAATTATAACAATTTGCCCTTTTAAATGTTAGGCTACATTATAAAACCGATTCTCAACAAATTATTGTGACCTTTTCATGCTATCTTATACGTTTTGGAACTAACAAATAACATTCGGAAATCAGCGGTGATTGAGACCTGTGGCTTTAAACATCTAGTCAGCACACTTGTTTGTTTCCTACGTTATTTTCAAATAATAATTAAGTTATCTTAAGCGGTAGTAACATTGGGCACGCGGGAGACGTTCGAACAGTTTTACCCAATTTATCTGTTTGTGTTAACTGAGAGTAAATATTAATTTTATTGCATGTGCATATTTGAAATTTTTACTTTATTGCAAGTACGTTTATTTACTCAGGGCTGTCATATATGCGATTTTCTTTAGTGTCCCAAAATCACCCCATGTATGTGTCCAAACAAACAAGTTAATTCAATTACTGTTTTAATCGAAAAATTATTTGAAGTTTAACTGAAATGTGTTCTAACCGCTGCCAGGGGGCGCAGAGGAATGGTCAGACCATTCACCTCCCACCAAGACGATCCGGGTTCGATTCCCGGCGGGGAAGGGTTCTGAATTTACGCATGTGGAATCGTGTTGGACGATGCCGTTGGTCGGAGAGTTTTCTCTAGTATCTCCCTTTTCCCACGCCTTTTTACTCCAGCGTTGCTCCATATTCATCATATAACCCCTCACCAGCTCTGAAGACGTCGATGTTAAGTGCTGACCAAAATCTCTTACTCACTCATTCTAACCACTTACAGAAGTTCAGCTTGTCAAATATTTTAACCGAAATAAAACCTTGCTATTCCTGGAACAAGATTCGATTACGAGTCCGATTCAACCCCCTTCAAAGCGACCAAATGAACAATTTTAGTTACCAAGAATATCAGTATTGAGTTTTTGAAAATATTCCAAACATAAACAATGCTGAATATTGATTTCTCTAAGATACATTTAAAACTATTTTTTTAAAATTAGCTATGCTTAACACATGTTACTGAAATAAAATATCAGGAACTGTCTTGGTTTTGAGAAACATAACCAGGCGCACAGAAAATAATATTGTAAAGTGAAATAAAATGTGATTGAAACAACCAAATAGTATGTTTGAATACGTGCAGTCAAATGTATGGTTTGTCACAAGTAAATTGTTTAAAATACTATTGTTGTTTTAACCAAATGACACTGGTATATGACATCATACAGATATGTTTGAGCACCCATTAAAGTATACTAGATTTAAATATTGTTAGCTCTGATCATGAAAATAAATTTATTTGCACAGAATCTTTTAAACAAATAATATATACGTTTAAATTTATAACATACGGACGTGTAAGGATTTTAACCTGCAACATTTGACGGATTGCTACGTACGTTACCCCTAAACCACCACGACTAGCAAGATAGTGGATGAGTTTGTACAAACCTGTACACACACTAGTGACATGTAACTTCATATAAACTCTTGATTCTGATAATCAGGCTGACTCTCGCTGTTCCCGTCTCCGTAGCCTTTACAAAACTGTACACAGAAAATGCGACAAAATACAAATAGCATGAAAAGGAATCTATAATTAGACTTGGGTATACTCTGCAAAATGTTTTTAACAAGTTTAGTTATTTTCAGTCAGTTAACCTGGAGTAACTATAAAATAGGACCCAAAATTAATTCTCTACAAATTAATTACGTACCCATACATAAAAAAAATACCAGTTTCCTAACCTCCGTGTTTGAACACGTACATACCTGATAACCGCCACTATTAGAACGACTTGAACGGACATCATTTCTCTCTTCCAACCAAATTGTCTCGTTGTTTGGATATCTGCCATTGTTAAATTTATTAAATTTGCATAGTACGACATAAATATGGTTGACTCAAATAAATAAGATAGAATGAGCAAACTAGCGTTCGTATTTTTAACAGCAACATATATTTTGGCTAAAATTTAATACACGTATTGTTAAAAATAACGAAAAAATTAGTTTAACCTACCAAATATAACTTTGTTTTTTAATAAATTATATCAACAAAACAGTACTGTCAAAGCAAATATATTTCGGTAGTAACTTCAACTTTACGATTATTAATTTAACAGCAATTTATTTGCTGAAACAAAATTAAAATCAACCTTATTTCTTTGTTTTTCGGAACAGTAATTTTTTTTTTCAGTGCGGGATTGCATTTCTTTAATTATAAGGTTACTTCCTAATAATGGCTGTGCTTTAAGAAACGCATTTTAAAAGAACTTTCTCTTACGCCGTTTTCGAACATTTCTCTGGACCTCATGACACGTTATGTAAGTTCTGTCGCTGTTTCCTCTCACCTATACTGGTTTTACCTGAACGATTTATAACCTTTGAAGATTCAATTGTTTCCACAACATTTATATTGGCAGTAAGCCAATTAATCATGCCGGTCAATACAATTTCCGTGTATTAATATTCCCGTCTCACGTAAACACATTGATTTACCCGCAACACAAGTAATGTAATTGGAACTCAATACACACACAATCAGAAAAAAGTAAAGTTCAATATTTCTTGAGTCAAAGTCGTGTATTTAAACCCCACGACATAAATACTGGTATTTTCTCCTGTTTCTTCCAATTGTCTATGTTGTAGCGTTTTCTCAAAGTCATGTCAACCACTTTTGCAAAAAAAAAAAAGTGAGGCTTTTCATGCTAATAATGAATCGCATTGCATTGAATTTTTTATAAATAAAAAGTGAATATTAAATAATTGTATACACCGTTTGTACTTCCAGTTCATTGTTTGTTCGTCACGGTGCACTTTTAAACGATAAAGTTGAGACGGTTCCCGACCTGTGAAACATCTGCAGCACTCCAGTATGTATCAGCTACATCCCTGTAAATATTTTTATTTTTAATTGTATTATATTAACTAAAATTGATGATACACAGTGAATCCATGTATTATAATTTGAGGCATCAAATTAATTCGAATAATCGCCAGATAGTAGAGTGTAAATCTGACATCCAGTAAGTAATATTACACAACACCCTGGCTACGCGGACGCCCGGAACATTCGTCAATGCTGGTTCGACTAGCAGCGTTTTTAAGCAAGCGTCCTCACTTGTCGCGTCCACGATGACTCGCTCTTCAGATTTACAGTGACTTCGGAAATATTCTTTTAACAGAAATTAATACATATATTAAAATTCATTTATTCAGTTTTAACAATTATATATCATCGCTTGTATCAGAATTTTTCTGTTGCAATACACCTAACGGATTTTTAGATTTTTACCCCTGAAATGTAACATATTTTGTTGTCAAATTAAGCCAAAATTAAGCGAAATAATTTTGTGCTAGCAAACGATGAATAATAAAAAAAAAAATCTCTGGAAAAATTGTGTATCATATGAATGTACACAGTCTCGAATTTTTCAAAGCATTTGGTTAAAAAATACTCGAGTTATTTGCAATTGTTTTAAATAAATGAAAGATCATGGCCATAATGTCGTTGGTTAAGCTCCTCAGTACAGCTGATCCGAAAATACGAGACGATGAAAATTAACTTATTTTCCTGGACGAAACTTTGCACTCAAATTCCAACCTTCCTCCAGTGCTAGAAAGCTTTATGAAGAGTGGGTAGGGGGTCAGTGCCATGGGTGGTAATAAGGAAACTTGAATGAAACCCTCCGTAACAAAGTCCGAATTCACTCCAACACGCAGTTCAGTTGGCCTTGCGGTTGTACTCTGATATCACTTCGTTTTTTTTTTTTTTTTTTTTTTTTTTTTTTTTTTTTTTTTTTTTTTTTTTTTTTTTTTTTTTTTTTTTTTTTTTTTTTTTTTTTTTTTTTTTTTTTTTTTTTTTTTTTTTTTTTTTTTTTTTTTTTTTTTTTTTTTTTTTTTTTTTTTATTAATGGCTCTTCTTGCTTCTAATACGCCTATTGTCGTACTTACGCACTCAAAAACTCAATTGTTTTATTGTTTTAAACCACGGGCAGAGAATCCTTCCTCTAGCGCCAAATCCAATCTAAAGATCGCCATTAATCAGTTCGCCAGCTAAGGCCTGCCATGATTAATTTCCTCCGCGATAAACAGAAAACTTAAATTTATTCGTCACTGTTATATGGGTCTAACAGTAATCGTTTAGGACAGCTCTTCAACATTTAGGGTAAAATGATTACAATTAATTTTACAAAACGTGACCTTACTTCAAACATAACTAAAGTACTAACATAATTAAATGAAATAGTTCTCTACTGGCGTGCCACTAAAGGAACAATGATATGATTCATGATTATTTGTGCCATAGCACTGCAAGCAATTTTAACTTCCAAAGAAAGGCTGTTATATAAGATTTTGTGTACGTTGGTTGCGATATTTATCACATTAACTGAGCTTTTAATAATATCCTGCTAAGAAATGTTTTTAAATTATTTATTTCATCTAGTAACATTTTCGTTATCTCAGTTACTAATATGCGTGCATCGAATATGAGAAAATAAAAACATTTGACGCCGTCAGTTACCACCAAAATTTGTGTTTCGCAAAAATATTTTATATTTACAGTTTTTTTTCCTTCTTATCAACGTAAATAAATTCTATATATTCTAATTTAATATCAAATCCACACTGCGAGCAGGAATATAATAAAGTACATTAATTTCAACATAATTTTGTATTATGTAAATAATTATACTTTGTATTATGTAAATAGTTATACTTCGTTAATGTAGTCAGGCCACACTTAATTACGTCAACCGCATTGCTTCCGCTCATAGTCTGTAAAGCTAACACGAACTAATTTTCAATGCAGCATGCATTCTGTGAAAACCACGTAGGTGTCTCCGTAGCCAATATTTTCATACAAAATTGAAACAAAGGTCAATATAAATTAAATTTACCTTATTTATTCAATTCCTTTTAGAGGCCAATATCGGTTTTCCTTGCTTATTCGAAATAATTCCTTGCAGACCAATCCGAAGATCATTTCTAACTAACCGACATGATGTATTATTCATAGTTTCCTGTTTGTTGAAGCAAATGGTCGCTCCTCTAACGTGACTATCGACCACTCGTTAAGTCAAACTTAATTTCGTACATATTCTCATGAGCAAACCTATGTCACTGTTTATCAGATACTGTAGTTCTAGTTTGATAAAGAATTTTGTAATATCCGTACTATATGAGTAAGGTACGGAATAAGTAATAATGACGGCTTAGGGTGAGTTCACAATTGAAAACATAACAGTAGACATAAACCATATGTCGTTCGCATTAACTGTTCAAAAACGGTCGTGTGCATAGAGATACTGACATAAAAAAAATGGTAATATTTAATTTCTTGTGCGGACGCATAGAACGGAACCAAATAACAGCAGAGGATTTACTGAATGACCGCATGTTGGCTTAACCTCTAAAATACACATGAATAACACAATATTACAATAACAAATTTCATTGTTAAAAACAATGGCTCAAAATTTTAAATAATGTTTTACGCTGTACATATTATTGAGACTTTGTTACTTTATTCCCTACTATCACCAAATATATTTCCTCTTCAAATAGATTTAATGGCCATCGGATATAAATGCCATATAGCAACGAATGCTTCAGAATCTTCGATACTACATCATTGCCTAAATATTGCAACAATAATTCTCTAGTGATTTAATTTTGCGCAAAATGTTTGGTCGTGCACAGTTTCTGTTGTTGTGTTATATGTTATGTGCTTGTGGTTTTCTACTTGTAAACCAATATAAATATACCATAGGTACGTAAACATAGCACTTCCAATATGTGCGAAATGTACTTCTGTGGCATATCTACTTAACTAAATAGGAGCTCTTTGATCCAAATGCTACACTTGACCACGTTAATTTTTAGCCTACTTTCCGAAGGAAAAAGTAGGCTCATGAGATCACATTTCTGTCTCTGTGCGTGTGTGTCCCTAAAAAACTTTTGAAACAGAAGACCGAATTTCATCAAACCTTGTATACATATGTCATTATAATCTGATTTAACTTTTTTATATTTCGTTTACGTCCTTTTCATATCTTCAAAATGGTGGCCATTTTAAAATGTTCCATCAACCTAGATATCTAAGGAACCGTATTTTAGAAGTTCACCAAACTTGGTGCACATATACTGCGTACAAAACTGACTTTACAATTGTGTATTTCGTTCGTCCTCTGTTCATATTTTCAAAATTGTGGCCATTTTTTATACTTTTAGCCTAATGTAACATATTTTAGGAAATATTTTTCAGAATTTCACCAAACTTGGTACACATACATTACGTACTAATCTGACTTTACTATTGTGTATTTAGTTCATCCTGTGTTCGTATTTTCAAAATGGTGGCCATGTTTATATTTTTAGTATAGTATTACTTATCTTTGGAAATTTTTATGAGAATTTTACCAAACTTAGTACACATTTACTACACACAAAGATCACTTTATTGTTGTGTATTTCGTTAATATTTTGTTGATATTTTCAAAATAGTGGCAATTTTTATATTTTCAGCGTAGTATCGCATATTACGATTTCTTTTTCTCAATTACACCAAACTTGGTGCACGTGTGCAACGTATAAAGTTGAATTGACTTTTGTGTATGTCGTACATTCTGTGTTCATATTTTGAAATGGCGGCCATTTTGATATATTTTGCATAGTATGCCTATATCACTTCTCAGGAAATATTTACGAGAATTTCACCAAACATAGTACATATTTACAACACACGAAGCTGACTATAGTATTGTGTATTTCGTTCATAATATGTTCATGTTTTCAAATTATAATTCATTTTATATTTTTGACATAGTGTTACATATCTCAGGAAGTATTTTTAAGAAGTTTACCAAACTTGGTACACATATACTGCACACTAAACTGACTTGAATTTAGTGTATTTCATTCATCCTGTGTTCGTATTTTCAAAATGGCGGCCATTTTTATTATTTAGTGTAGTATGATTTACCTGATGTAATAGTTTCAAGAATTCCATCAAACTTGATACACATACTTTATGATGACTTGAATTTTTCCTATCTCGTTCATCCCTTTGAAATATTTTGGAAACAGCATATATATATATATATATATATTTTTTTTTAAATTTATAATAGAAAGATATTTCAGACAAATTTTTCCCCATTTTCATTGAACTGGGTACTCCTATATTACTTACTAAGCTCACTTATCTTCAGTATATTTCTTATATCGTACGTTCATATTAATATTGTAATTTAATATTCCCATATTACGTAAACGATTTTAACTTTCAGAGTTGCGCCCATTTTGAGGAAAGTAGGCTTATCAGTTATTCATGTAACTTCTTGTGCATATTGTGATGTCTATGTTGATAGCATTCTCTGAATGAAGGTATATCGAAAATCGTCAATCTAGAGCAAGGATCATAATAAGGGCAGAGTTGGCTCTCCCGGGTTTTTTTCTGGGCAGTTTTAGCCGCACTTACGATTAAATGTGGCCAACCACGCAGATTGGATTCGTACAAGGAATAACCTGCTTCATTTATTATTTACTTTTTGAAGTTTAGGCTTATAATTCCTAGAAACCCCTATTTTATACGTCTTACTGTGTAAATAATTGTTTATTTCCTTTACTTGTTACTATTTTCAGGAAATAGATTTTTCAAAAGTATTTGGTTTTGTCCCTGCGAATTCCCGCCTTTAATAGCGCCATGTAGCTGTTTAAAAAAAATTTATAATGCATGTTCTGAACATTTCTTTGGTCATGTTCGTTTATAGAAAAGTAAGTTTACGTAATTTATTTGTACGTAGCAAAAGTGTCATGAGTTTGTAAAATAATTTTGTGTCAAATGTTTTGGTTAGGGTATTCGCAACAAGACACTCAAAATTTTATTACACACATTATTCGTAATGTAAATCTGATACTTCACACACAAAAAGAAATCAGTGACGCACTAAATACAGGGTGGCCAAGAATAAGTGTTACAAATTGATAGGGATGGTAGATGTGCATGTTTGGAACATATTTGATTAAGGAACCCATGTCCGGAAATGCATCCTTATACCTGCAATGGTGCACCAAAGTAACAGGGGTAGGCAGGCAACCTGGCGACAACCATCCAGTGAAAACATCTGTTGTGTTGTGTTATGTACTACCCGCTTTGACGCTCTGTGACTGTACGAGACACCGTGCATGAGTTACACTCGCAACGTTTATTGTCGTAGTTGTAGAGGCTACATGGAAGGCTACACATTGGCAGAGCTAGCCGATATGCATTTAGTATATGGCGCAGCAGGCGTCAATGGAAGAGAGGCGGAGAGACAGTATCGTCAGAGGTTTCCTAACCGACGGCACCCTGCACACACAATGTTCGCACGCATTGACCGCCGTTTGCGGGACACGGGTTCGCTGTACGTCACGAAGCCAGCAAGTGGTTCGAGAAGGACAATACGGACACTGAGCTTTAACGAAGAGGTGCTGGAACGAATTCAGGACACACCATCTACCAGCACACGGGAAATAGCACATGCCATGCACACCTCCCGTCAATCTGTTGCTTTGGTATTAAAGGAACAACTTCTGCGCCCGTACCATGTACAGAAGGTACAGGCCTTACAAGAAGCTGATTATCCTGCATGGCATGCGTTCTGCCGATGGTTGTTGCAGTGCTGCGAAAATGTGCCACAGTTTCTACAGCATGTGTTGTTCACAGACGAGAGCTGTTTCACCAGGGATGACTTGTTCAATACCCGTAACACTCACGTATGGGCCGAGCAGAACAGCAACACGACGTATCCAACCCGCCACCAACAGCGATTTTCAGTGAACATCTGTGCTGGGATACTAAATGACAGTGTACTAGGGCCACAAATTTTGCCACCACGCCTCAATGCTGCAGAGTATCTGCGGTTTCTGCGCGAGGTTTTACCTGACATGTTGGATGTAGTCAGTCTTGATATTCGCGCGTCACTGTGGTTCCAATGTGATGGAGCTCCAGCTCACTACGCCCTCTGTGTTCGTGACCACCTAAACAGGACCTTTGGACAGCAGTGGATAGGACGGGGTGGCCCCATTGCCAGTACAGTCACAGAGCGTCAAAGCGGGTAGTACATAACACAACACAACAGATGTTTTCACTGGCTGGTTGTCGCCAGGTTGCCTGCCTACCCCTGTTACTTTGGTGCACCATTGCAGGTATAAGGATGCATTTCCGGACATGGGTTCCTTAATCAAATATGTTCCAAATATGCACATATACCATCCCTATCAATTTGTAACACTTATTCTTGGCCATCCTGTATATAAAGCACTAAAAACTCGTCTTCAAATAATATGTTTCAAGGCATTTTCAACGTATAAAAAACATTCTCACAACCGACTCGTGGTAATGGACAAGTATAATATAATCGAAACGACCTGGGGGCTGATTAAATATCGCCACCTGATATTTGCACCGACGCAGCGCAACGCAAGTGCAGAGCAAGTTGAATTGTTCTTCTATGGCATTACGTGAGTGTCTAATTCCAATGCAGTGCAACCAGACACAACGCAGGTGCAAATTTTGCCACCCATAAAAAGCGATATTTAATCGGCTTCCTGGCTCACAAACCCATGGAGCAATTATTTTATCGTATTAAATGTTGAAACGAAAACTGTTCGATATCTTATAATCCTTATAATATATTCTTATATGTGTACAACTGTCGTGCACATTATTTAAGAAATGACTGCCGAAAAATTGTTTGCAACCAATTTTGTTGTATTTTTCACAGCCATCACTTTGTTGGTAACAAGTAATCGTTAGCGCCCAATAAGGAGATCGTAGGCCCTATCTAGTATCAGACCCCTGATATTTAGGACACGAAACGGTAAGGGTTATATAGACAGCAGAAATAGAAATATCATCACTTCTAAGTGCAAGTCTCTCAACAGAATTAGAATGTCAGCTAGCCTTAATCAGACGATTAGCAGTTACATTGCCATCTTATTTGATGTACGTAAATATTGGCTACTTTCAATTCTATCGGACGGATAACTCTGTACACAAATTTCCCTTATTAAAAGTAAAGAAAATTTATAAGGCAACTTTGAACTTTAGCGTTATACAGAGAGGAGGAGGCCATTCGGACAAGATAAAATTATTGAATTCGATGTACAAGCAGAGTAAATGAAATTTCTTGAACGACTGTTAAATAGCAAATGCATGACAGAAACTGAGCCCACCAGCTTGCAGTCAGCGCAGACTCTGCCCTGAAGCAAAAGAGGCTTCGTGTAATAAAGAAGGTTTTACCCACGTCCCGGACTGAACCGTGATCCTTTCTGCGCCCATGCCCTAGAGAGTCACGTGCGCCAATCACGGCTCGGCCCGCAGTTACCGGAGGCTGGTGAATAAGTAACCAGCATCTACACTAGGGTAGGGGGTAGGCTGGCATCTCTGCACCATACCCCCGCCCCCTCGTGACCACTCAATAACCCTGGAGACCCTTATCTGCACTACGTGCCCTCCTAGGCACACTCGCCGCACATCAATAATTCCCGTACCACCCTCGCCAGCCGTGCATCCCCCCTCCCCTACTCTACCCACGAACCCTCTTACACCTATTTGTGGCCAGCGGTAAATTTTAATACCGCGTAACGCGCCCGTACATCTCAGGCTGCGAAACAAAAGAACCTTGGCTGACGTCTTCGCTATCCGAGATCCTCAACTCCTGAAATATACGCTCCACATGAGTAGAAAGAGTTACAAGGAGCTTCACTTAAGATTCTAGTTATAGAAGCCGGCGAGCCTGATGTAACTTCGGAGCGAGCAGTTAAACTGAATTACGTAGGTACGAAAGAGATTATTGATGAAAAATACCTCACAACAGTATAACTTATAGCTATGCTAAGCACGTTATGGAAGATGTTTGATAACAGATTTTGTTTAAACTTCGTTACATTACATTTCCCAGAAACTCAAAATGCGCAGAATAATAAAATTTAAAAAAAAAAAATTAAAAATTTTCAGTTTTGCAAAACATATTAATGAGGCGTAGGGTTGTTGTCTTCAATAGCCTACATTAATAAAAACCCAGAGTTAATAACGACTATTACCCCCTAATAATAGTACTATGATAATTGTATAAATGGATAAATATCCAAATTCTTACGCAATTATTTTTCGTAAATAGATAAGTGGAAATCTCTACGGACATTTAAATACGAGAGACCGGAATAAGTATTAAAATTGTCAAAATGAGTTATTCAAATAATTTTCTTTAGATTCTGGCAAAAAAATGTCACATAGATTGAAGTAAATTAATCAAACACAGAATTGTGCTAAAGATTAGCTTTTCAAAATCATATCCGTATAACATTATCATCGTATACGCAAATTTTATAAAAAAATGTTGCTTGGCAAAATTCAATTAACAATTATCTTTATGCATTACGATTACAGAGAACAACAAATAAATATGATCAATTATAGAAAACATGAAGCTATTAATGAATTACTAAAGTAAAACCAGCGGCATTTTTAACGTAGTTTTCCAAGTGCAGTTTATTGTTGAAGACGGTCGTTTTAAAATTAATATTTAAGTATATCAAGCTTCCAGCGCGTCCGAATTTGAATATTGCGGAATAATAATGCTCTTCTAGTCTTACAATCTCCAACTTAGTAACGTAACTGTTCTGTGAACAATTTTCAGCTGTAGAACGAAAACTTAATTGCTTGCAATGTATTCTGTTAGTATTTACGGTTGTACTTTTCTTTGAAGAAGACACTCCTGCTTTAGATTAACATGATATGATTATATTTCAGCTTCAACCATGTCTCGAAATAGATGTGGAATGAACTTTTCACTGTCACGTTTAAAAAAATATATTAAAAAAGAATGCGAAACATGAAAGAAAGTAACTGAAAACAGCGTCAATGGGAATATCGCTAAAATACTGTTAATTAACGTTGAATAAAGATGGAATTCTACGGTTCGTACTGAAATATGTGAAATTTATTAATACAGACATAATTCTTACTTTCTTTCCTCTTACTACATGTGATATAGCTTCCAAATAATGACGATAACATGGTAGTTGATAAGACGCAGTTACAAACGTATGTGAACACACATTAACCAAGTTTTACTCAAATAAGTATGTACTAAAGTGTGGGTAGTATTTCAACATACAGATTTGCAAATAAACGAGACGCTGACAATGGTCTTCATCACGATTCGATCACGTGAGTTAGACCTTTCTCTCGCAATTTGCAAGTCTACGAAATGTAAGCAGAAAACTGAGACTATACGTAACATTTACTCAGTGGCCTGTATCAGCTTTCAGAGATTATTATTTGTCTGAAGCAGATTCCATATTCTGCTTCATGATTTGGTTTGTCCTGCAGAAATATTTGTTTATCGCAAAATAATTGACTAAAGTTAGCTGCAACGTGCGTGAATGTGGTTTACTGAATCTGAGAAATCTTGGTGATAACTTTTAAAGTATCTGCCACGTACTACATACACTTACAGATTTGGTGTTGTGTATATATAAACATATATAATTTAGAATAGAAAATTTAGAGGATAAACTGACATAAAAGCGTAATGTTTAATTAAGCCACCGTTATATTTGCATTATATATTTTACATATATTTTAGTAAGACATAGCAAAATATTTATTAAGCTACGTATAGAACAACATAATAGGCCCACGTGTTCAACGCTCGTGCACACTCGGTTAGGTCAACGACAGTTTTGTCATTTTCTGGCAATTTTTAAGTTTAAAAAGTCTCAAAGAATCACCATACTTTGATGCGTCTGTACGTATCCCATTTGTAATATTTCGAGTCGGAGCAGTGAGTTCCACCAATCTTAACGTATGTCTTTTTGGCATAGAATGTGATTTATAACTATTCCTTAGCATGTTGGATTATGTAGTTAAAACTATTGAAATTAGAATTGGCGAGAGTGTAAGAAATAATTAAGTCAGCAATTCAGTAAGTTAACAAAAATACAACACTGAAGCACCAAAAGTAGTTTCATATTTTTCCCAACAAGGAAATACATACAATTATAACCAGAAAAATAATTCTACGCCAGTTAATTGTGCCGTCAATTGGATGGAGTTATTCATAACGGAATCAGTCCGCAAAATAATTTGTTTTGAGATAATCATTCTAAGTATAAGAAGAAGGTAAGAAATATATCCCATAAAATAACATTGAACCATAATATATTGGCCTAAAAGAGAACTCTGACTGACTGACTGACATATCAAACTGCTGCCCAAACCACTGGACGTAGAATCGTGAAATTTTTTGTGTTGGCTCCCCTCAGGTCGTAGGCGAGCACTAAGACGGATTTTTTTTCCAATATTCGACCTTTAAGGGGGTGAAAAGGGGTGAAATGTGTTTCCGAAGAAACGCCGATAGATTTCAAACCCGACGGCCTATCATCGAGATTTTTACTTTAATAGGACACGTATAAAAATGAGTATTAGCCAATTAAAGGATTTTTTGAAATTCAATATTTAAGGGGGCGAAAATACCTTAAATATGGTTCCGAATAGCTCTCTACTTCTATCGAATCCTTCGGGATAGAAAATTGGTTTTCACTTCAAAATATTTATTTCGTAAATATCCCATAACCAGTTTTACGATTTTTTGAATTTCCACCCCCAAGTAGAAAAAAGGGGCTAAATGTGTTTTTTATTAATCGCATATATCACTGAAACACTATTTACCATCCTCGTCATTTTTACTTCAATTGGTTACGTATACAAATGTCTATGACAGGACTCCAAGACGTTTCGAAATTATTCAATTAAGAGGGTCAGAATACGTGAAATCTGGTTCCGATTATTTCTCTATATCTATCGAACCAACCGAGATATCTAAGTGCTCTTTGCTTTATATTGATACTTCTGTAAATATCCCAAATACCAGTAACATATTTTTTCCGAATTCGGCACCAAATAGGTTAAAAAAAGAGTGTAAAATGCGTTTTCGATTCACAATCGACATATATCGATGCTGTTGATTTTAAATAGCGGCATGATTTTGGTTTAAGATTGATGCTTACTCAAAAATCTGAAGAGTAATTTCAGGAAATTTCGGAACTCCCCGCCTAAGACGGTGAAATGGGGTGTAAAGTGGTTAAATATGTTTTTAATTTATCGTCGATATATCTTGAACCAAATGGACTATTGTCGTGCTTTTCACGTTCTAGAGACACTAGTAAAGTAGTCTAACATGTGATTCGAGAGTGCTTCGAAATTCAGTCTCTTAGGTAGTGAAAATATCAGGAATGTGTTTTAGATAAATCTTCGATACATGTCGAACCCATCGAGGTATTCAGTTTATTTTTGCTTCAGGATGATGATTAGGCAAGTGGCCGCAAAATAGTTATAAGATTTTTCAAAATTCCGAACTCCCAGGACTGTAGAGGGGTTAGATGTGGTTTTAAATGAATGGTCGATTTTGTTTCGACTGAACGAGCTATTGTCCTGATTTTCACTTCACTTGGATACTTGAATCAATATTTAGGGTGTGAAATTAAGATTTTTCGAAATTCGGCACCTAAATTGGCGAAAAAGTATATAATTTATTTAAAATCAACCTATGATATTTATCTAACCAGTAGAGATATTAAGGTAGCAAGTCGCGTCAGAATGATGCTTACGTAAGTATATAAAACAAAGTAATGCAGGTTTTTTAATTTATGAGATAACTTAATTATTAAGAAGAATACCTTGTTTCTGAACTTTCAAGGCGACGATCCGAAAAGCAAGTACGACCAGCGAGAAACAAATTATACAGGTGTTTCGGTCTATAGTTATATCTAGGGTGGCGTTCCAAAACGTTACTCTGCGAGTAAAATTTACTCTGTGCTTGTCCCAAAACCTTTGGAGCAAATATTTTACTTACTCTGACGGTGTCCCAAAACCACAAAGTGATTACTCTGAGCATCGTTACAGAGTAAAATTTTACTCACGTTATTTCATTGAGTAACTGAGAGTAAAATTGATTTGTTTATGCAGAAAGTGAAAAAAAAATGGGAGAAATTCACATGTTACACTTTTAAAAGTTATTGAAATTTGGCTTAAGTAACGATGTTATGTTGATGGACGTACATTGAATATGTTTCCAACATTAAACTGTGCCTGTAAATAAACATATTCCCTTTGTAGTATGTTTTATAGTCCCAAAAATTTTCAATTGTAGTTACTTACGCGTGTGTTTAGTAGATTGTGTTAGAATGTAACATTAACTTTAAAATGACTGAGATAAAGAACTGAAGTGTTAATGTAAATAGATAGTGAGAATGTTCGCTAATACCTGCTTCAGCAACTGTAGAGAATACTGTGAAATAAATAAGCCAGTAGTTTCCTTGCTCCGAGATTCCCGCCGGGGCGGAGGGGGGTATGTCTCATAATATTGCATAACTTCATTTTCACAGCTCAGGTGCTGGAGTGATTCTGTTGGGATTCTCTTTATTTCATAAGACAGGAGGACTACTCTTATAGTTTAAAGTCTTACGTGAGACTGACAATACACTGTTTCTAACCTTTCTACATATGTTTGCTGTCTACACAAATCGAACATACCTAGGTTAACATTAAACTTGCAAATTGTCAACAAATATTTGTACAGTTCTTGAACGGATGTCGTGTGTATTCGCAACATATGAGTACAGGTGCTGAACAATTTGATTTATGGCTCGCTGAACGACGAAATCCACATATAATGCACTCATAAATACTAAAACGAGTTACGACGAAACTTACGCGGAGTTCAGAAATGAATTACATAATTACAACTAGTACAAATATAAGCTTAAACTGTAAACATAATTTTTTCCTTTAGCAAGTTACACATCACTCACATAAGCCTTATGTTTTTCATTGCGACGTAAGTTAATAGATGGAGAAATAGTTTGGTAAAACAACACCTGTATATTTCACTGCATTATAAAAATGCTGCTGTCGATCAACAAGGCACTTTAATAATCGTGAATATTTTCAATCCACACTGTACGATAAAACCATGATACTAACGAACATTTGTTTACACTACACTTCAGAACAGTTAAAAACTGATAATATTAATTTTTTTTTTAATTAGAGCTTTCGAACCTACACATTCGCAATGTTTACAAACAACTGAATCTGTTTACTCTACGCCCGTTCCAAAACAAATTTTACTCTGGTTTTACTCTGCCTTACTCTCCATTACTTTACTCTGCTCCGAGAGTAATGTTCTGGTGTGTTGTACAACCTCTATGAGCATAGTAAAGCAATATTTTACTTTTAAATTTAGTTTTCATGAATAATTTCGATGTTATGTGGCACAGTTGTTTGTAGCTCCGGTCTATTGTTCCAATGGTTCTTGGCTTAAATTCCATTACAGCTTTGCAGATGTGCAATTCTGGCACAAAAAACTGCAAGACATATTAAATTAGTGCAATTTGGATAAAGTCGTTCAAAAGTGCTAAAAATGTTGTATTATGCAGTCCACTATCCACAAAAGTTACTTGGCAGCGTCATCCCACATATACCATCTCACTAACCTCAAGGTTGGGGCACCAAGTAAGTTTATATTACTGCAAAAAGTATCCAGCCAAAACTGCCTAATGGCACATAACTTCAAGTGACTGTTTTGAAAAACTAATGTATTATTGAGGGCACCATCGTCAATTGTTGTGCTCGTGGGAAATCAGTCTTAATACCACGTAAACTGCGTATTTCATTCAATTAATCTCCTACATTTAGGAGTCTGTAACTACCCCACAACGTCAACTTTGTTGTGACTATAAATAAGGCTCGGGCGAAGTCGTCGTTAGTGGCAGCGACAAAATTAAGAGCTCTTTTCGCGTGGACAGCTATATCTACTTATCCTGCTGCAGAGTTAATTCAACTAGCAGCTTTGTAATTCTAACTCTTGATGACTGAACTACCTATCTGGTGTACAAACACGTTTTTCATTTAAAGGAAATATCTGCTGCGAGTAACACCTCCGAGCAAAGCCGCGGGTGCACTACTAGTACTTGAATAAAATTAAGAAGCCAGAATAAGTTGCGTTTACAAGGTTTATATGACCACAGTGGACTTTGACCTTGAATATCACAGCTCCAGCAATTTGTGTGATGGTTCCCTTCTTCATAACTCTATACAAATGTGTCTTACGTAGCCTGGAGAATAATGCTTAGCGACCATTCGTGTAGCACAGTTAGCATTTCAATACTGCAAGCGCCTATGTACTATGCAACATGTCCTACACGCCTCCTTGTTATACAGTATAATTGACTAGGCGTTTTATGCCTCTTTGGTAGAGCCCACGATTTGTGGTGAAAAGAATTCTGCAACAATTCGTTTCAATACCTTGTGTGCACAAATGCAGCTCTGCTTCTTGAGTATTGGCAGAATGTAGGCGTGGTTCATTTGACTAGTGCCAGCAGGGACAAGGTTACTGCGACACCACACGTCTGTGATTTGCGGATAAAACCCCGAGACGCTGAGAGTTACAAACAGCCAATCGCTGACCACGAAGCAGAGCTGCATATGTGCACATGAGGCATTGAAACAAATTGTTGCAGAATTCTTTTCACCAAAAATCGTGGGCTCTAGCTATAACCCTGTTTACTAGAAAACTCTTGCATACTTTTAGTATAGGATTATGTTTTTATTAATATCTTAGGGAGTTTACAACTTACGAACAAGATCATTATGATTGCTTAATGTCTTCTTTTAAGTTTTTATTTTAAGAAGTTTAATTCTTTCAGCAGTAAGTTACTATATTTGAGATACCTTGGTAATTTTTCAGTAGGTGATAAACTTACATTGCTGTGCAAATCTGATATGGAATATTTTGTACCTAGGCCTGAACATCTGTACAATGTTTTTACGTGTAACATACGTTATTGTGCACTTAATTTATAATTCGTATACATACGATCTTAGGTATAGGTATTTATTTATTTCTGCTCGTTAAGTGCGTGGTAGATAAATAAACGCTGAAAACATCAATTAATTCTTACGCTTTTTTTTCGAAGCTAGTATGAATAAAATACTGAATGACAATCCTACATAATGGTATTTGCCAACTTTATAAGTAAATATTTATATTTTAAAATAGGAATGAACTTACGTAAATGACTAAAAACTGTTTCATGAATTTATTTTTTCGGAATTCGTAATTTTTTTTTTGGGGGGGGGGAGGGTATGTAAAATATATTTTCGCCGGATACCAATACATCTTTGGACACGGACCAGTATGTTCATTTTTTTTTTTTTTTTGAGAATTTAGAGTATCAACATTGGAGTTGTTATTAAAAATACTGGTAAGAGGTTTTAGGTTCGAATCCTGTGTAAGGCAAGGCTACAGGGAACTGCTGTGCTATTATGCACGCACGTGTTATTGGCAGCTGGCAGGAGATTTAATTTTCCTTGACGTCTCAGATACCTTGTGAGGTACCGTTATGTTTTGGACTGAAAAAAAATTTTTTTTTTTTTTCACTATGTCCTGAACATCTCAATAACACGATAAACTATCGTACATTCACGTATACGCGATATTCATGGTAAACCGCGGAACACTTTTGAGTCAAATTATACCTTTGCTGAATTTTCCCAGTAATATTAACCGTATGTCGATTGCTTAAGAAAATGTATTTTGACCTATAAATAGTATTTTTTGAATGTTATTCTTGACAAGGGTTTGTTTGCCACGTATCGCTGCCGTTTATTTAAACAATGAGAATACTATAACAACATATATAGATACAAGATGTATTTCATAACGTAGAAGTAAGTTATTTTTAATAAAATTTTATACTTTTACATCGAAAACGGTATATCCTGTAACGAGTAAAAATGTTCACGTTTGCATTGAATTAGGAAACAGGCACGCTGCATGGAACGCTGAGACAGGGTGGAAGAGGTTTGGCGGTAAATGTAAGCTAATAACGGAGGTAGTGTAGTGCAGTGGAGTGGAACAAGGCTGTGGTATAATACAATGTCGCATCTCGAGTTGAGGGCGTATCTCGCAGACACCACCGACCCTACATTTTCCTCTCAGAAATGGATATGTGAAATGGATCGCTGTTGTCCTCGCCTCTTTCTGCACTTTGTTTCCTCGCCACAGCGACATGCTGCCTGTAGCCACTTTGAGATGACGCACGGAGCGATATGTAAGAGAAACGACGACGCACTAGAGCACCAACCCCCCTCCTCTATCCACGTAGTCGTTGCGACGACCTGCTCTCGAGGGCATGTAACAGGATCGTGGTCTGCACACAGGCGGGCGAGCACATCATCCACAAAGGGGCACTTGACCTCGCCACGGGCTGGGTTCTTATTGCTCTGCTCGCGACGACATCCATTTGTACACCCCTGCCCCCTTACCTATTCTTCCAGTACAACGCAATATGTCCTGCCACACACCTCTCCTCTACGTTGCAGCATCATTGGTCTCCTGGCAGCGCCATGAACCTCCTGACTGTTCACAAGAACACAGTATCTTTCTTGAATTACATGCATTGTTTGTTTTATCTTCATACGTTTGAATACAAAGCGGTAAATGCACATTCTCTGGTGACCCTTAATATATGAAACAACACACACAGGATAATGAAGCAAGTGAATGGAAGTTTTCACATACACAACAAAACAGCTACATTTTTGGTGCCTAATAAATTAACAATAACTTCACTTGTAGTCGCTGGCTTTAACCATGAACATGTTAATTTCAAAAACATTCACATGTGCAAGTTCAGTAATCTATGGGAAATAAACGTTTGAGGGCAAGCCTTCCACTATGCTCAACATAACAGCGGCGGAAAAAAACATTAACTTTATTTTGTGAAACAATTATGCGCATTCACAGTGGACTGGTTCTCGAAACGAATACACAGTAAGACTAACGTTCGATACTTTCAAAACGCAACAAAATAATCGCTTCGGAAATAGCTTAAATTGCTCTTTACTTAGTTTTAGGTTGATATTAAGAATGAAATAACAATGCCACAGCTTGAAAGTGTCACTAATACCTGTAGTATTATTGTATTTGATGTTAAGAAAATTACAAGAATGTAATAATATTATTTTTTGTTTCGTACAAAGGGACCGATTGTTGCACCTGCTTTCATGGGTAAATTATTGCGTACTTACTCAAGTAAATGAAACTTCTAATGAAAATAATAAATCCATGACTTTGGCATGAGTTCAAATTCCGTGGCACTAATTTAGCATTAAGATTATTTTTACCATGTAACATGGATATTTATTTTTGGCATACGATTCCTGACAAAAGCATGACATTAGCTTTGTAGGTTACGAATGCTAGTGTGTATAAATTTCTTTGTGTACTTTGTATATACTTTTAAGGGCTTACGTTATTGTATCGCAGCGGTAACTAAGCGCGCAACATACTAATATGCGGTATGTCAGAAATTCTATTGTCATATTCATGTTTTGTGGAACAACATAGAATTTTTTTTATCGAAAGGAAACTTACAATACACTAATTTACTATTCAATTAATGATCAAAACCAACTTTAGATGGAATTGCTCAAAATATTAAGTAATTAAAGATAATTTATCTACAGTTGAAAGTTGTCAGCGACTCAGATTGTTATTTTATGTTGTCCAATACAATTACATTAACTGAGACATAATAGTTACCATTAGTCTAAAGAATAATTATCTGCTTCTTACTAACGTTTCTCTTAGAAATTATCGCACACTTAATTGTCGTAAAAATAATTTTTATGTATTTACGCCAAATAAAGTCCTACTTGTAGCCTTTATATTGTACTTATTTTTTTTATAAAAATGTGTACGTACTTAGTGTTTGCTTAGTAACCAATGTAAATCAAAATTTAATTTTGTGATGATGTTACGAATTACATATACTGTTTGTGTACCTAAATGCGTGAATAATTTCTTGATAATACTCACGTTCATGTTCGCATGAGACTTCGCCAGCTTACACAAACGACACTCACCAATTTTACCTTCAAAGCTCATAAGCACCTTGTACATCCACAACTCGCATTGCATAATTGTTGCTCAGATTGCCGTAAATTCCATAGACGACTTGTAGATCCTTGCTATTGTTTGTAGTATAACATTAATATCGCGCAGGGCAGTGACCACTCCACAAAGTTTTCTATCAGCAGTTTTTCAGTCATCTTTAATACTTTTCATATGAAAACTTCCTCTGTTGGCACAATAAACCCTATTTAAAGTAATTACAAGTTATGCCGAGTGCTCAGTTTACACTGAGCAGACTATATCATCCCTCTGAGTGGCAGACTTGCAACCTGCGAGCACGTAGGCATCGGCAGTTATCTAAGAGATGACGTGATATGAGGCTCTAGGCCGGCGCAGCAGGGTGAGGAGGAAGGGCGGTGTTGGCCTGGAAGGTCCTGGCAACATCCGCCACGTTCCCCACGTGCAAAAAATCTGTGACCGGCCCAGCCAGAAATCGAGCCCGTATCGACTTGGTGGAAGGCGAATGACCCGACCAATACACCACCTTGGCCCCTCTTTGTTTGCAGTAGTTAATTTATGATAAATAAACACTTTTCAGGCCTAGCGTTTACAAATTACCAGCCTGCAATATATAGGTTCTGCTTACACACACAGTTTGCTGGGTCCCAATCTGGTGTCTTCTGCAGTGTTTGTGTACGTTTCCTGCGCATCAGCGAAGTGTTAGTTCACACTAATGTGAGTAGCACACGCGGGCCAGGAGATACGCTGTTAAGTGGACGCAATTAAATATTTGATGCAACACGAACGCTATGCCAGACAGTCACAGGCGATGCAGCGATGTATGGCATCTGTGATACAATATGTTCAACGTTTGGTCACCAACTTTAAGGCGTTTCCCACTATTGTGACCCCTGGGTGTCTTATATAAAATTTCTTGATTCAGTGTCGGCTATCTCGCTACAGGATGATTTAAACGTCATTCACTAACTAACATCCTGTATGTATATACATACTTACATACATATCTACATACATACCTATATACATACATACCTACATACATATCTACTTACATTCATACCTACATACATATACATAGGCCATATACATATATATACATACATATACACACATATATATAGATATACATATATACATATACATACATGTACATACATGCATATACATACATATACATACATACACATACATACATATACATACATATACATACACATACATGCATATATACATATATACACATTATTATATACATACACACATATATATATATATATATATAATGTTACTGAACAACACCGACAAACTCCGGAAGGCGATTCCTTATGACAAAAAAAGAACAAATTATATTTTGCATTTTTCGCCTAAACTTAATTTATGGGAGTATTGAGTCTTTCAATGTCATAATTTATAATCTTATTTCCCCATAATATTGCAAACTGAATGACATAATAAACAATATTTTGAGCATTGCTTAATGCTGTTGAGACCTTCAAATCAACAACAAATACAACTTGATACCTTCCACCCTTATGAAAATAATAGGGGTGGCTAACCTCTAATTACATGTAACTTTTTTACCATCAGCATTTTCCTGGATCAATAATACACTAATCAGAACAGTAGTAGTAAGATAAGTAAGATATATGTGTAGCGCCAGAAGGGAGCATGTACAGAGCTATGTTGTCACATTATGAATATAAAATTACATCATACAACATTTTGCCACAAACATTATCGTCTCCAATGTAGCCCAGGATTTGTGTGGTGTGCTTATTAGGCGTTTGTTACTGGATATCCTGTATGTATGTGTGTGTTTGTGTGCATACACACGACACATTATATTTACACTAGCAGTGCGCCCGCGGCTTTGCTCGCGTGCATTAGAGAAGATAATGTTTACTTTAACCGAAAAACTTCTTTGCACACCAAATAGGTAATTCATTCATCAAGTGTTAGAAAGATATATCAGCTAGTTGAGTTAACTCTGCAGCAGGATAAGTAGCTATAGCTGTCCACGCGAAAAGTACTCTTTAAGTTTATCTCTGCCACTAACAGTGACTTCACCTGGGCCTTATGTATAGTCACAGCAAAGTTGCCGTTGTGAGGTATTTATAGACTCTTAAATGTAAGAGGTTAATCGAATGAAATACGTAGTTTACGTGGTATGAAGACTGATTTCCCTTGGTTATTGTGCCCACTATAACATATTTGCTTTTCAAATTGAAGTTGAGTACCATTAGGGAGCTTTGGTGGGATTATGTTTCGTTAAAATATGAACGTATTTGCTGCCCCAACCTTGAGGTAAGTGAGATGGTATATGTGGACTGATGTTGTCTAGGAACTTTAGTAGATAGAGGACTGCATAATAAATTTTCACCACTTTTGAACTTCATCCGAATTGCACTGATTTTTATGTGCCTTGCAGTTTTTGTGTTTCAGAATTGCACGTTTGCATAACTTTTATCGTAATTTGAGCCCAGAACCTCCCGAACAATAGATCGCAGCTACAAACAACTGCGCCACGTAACCTCAAAATTATTCATGAAAACTAATTTTGAAAACAAAATTTTAGTATCCTGGGCTCATAGCTGTTGCAGCCTACAACACCACTGCACAATGAAACTCCTGTATAATTAGTTTCTCGCTGGTCGTACTTGCTTTTCGGATCGTCTGCCTTGAAAGTTCACAAACTAAGTTTTCATCTTAATAATTAAGTCATCTTATAAAAGTAAAAGTCTTGCATTACTAATTTTAGGAACTTACGTAAGCATCATTCTGCCGCGGACAACACCTCAATATCTCTACCGGTAGATAAGTATCATCGGCTTATAGAAAACAAATTTTATGCCTTTGTACCCCTTTAGGTATCGAATTAAAAAAAATTAAATTTCACTCCTTGAATACGTGCTAAAGTATCCTAATGAAGTGAAAATCACGATAATAACTCATTCAGACAAAGTAAAATCAATCATTCATACAAATTACACATATTTCCTGTACAGTACTGAGAGTTCAAAGTTTAAAAAATATTTATACCTCTTTGCGGCAATTTACCTAATCATCAGCCTGATGCTAAAGTAAACGAAATATCTCGATAGGTTTGATATAAAGGGAAGATTTATCAAAACACATACCAGGACTTCTCATCTCCTAAGGTACTGAAATTCGAAAACCCTTAAATCTCATTTTAGACTACCTTACTGGTGGTTCTTGAACGTGAAAAACACTATAATAGCCCGCTGGGTTCAAGATATGTCCACAAAAAATTGAAAACACATTTAATCACTTTTCACCCATTTTAACTTCCTTTAGCGGCGAATTATAAAAATTCGTGAAATAGCTTTTTAGGTGTTTGAATAAGCATCAATCTTGAACAAAAATCACGTTGTTATATAAAATATCAATGTAATCGATGCTTATCGATTGTGAATCGAAGGCATATTTAATCATTTTATTGCCTCTTAAAGACCGAATTCATAAAATAGATTTCAAATTAGTGTTAGATAATTACGTAAGTATCAATATAAAGCAAAGAGCTCTTCGATATCTCGATTGATTCGATAGATATAGAAGAATAGTCTTGGAGTCCTGCGTCATAGTATTTTGTATACGTAAACAATTGAAGTAAAAATCGCGACGTTAGCCAATTGTGTTCCAGTGATACAGAGGATTCATAAATAAACATATTTTCCCCATACTTACAGCTTGGAGGTCGAATTTCGAAAAAAAAAAAAAATTTAAAAATACTTTTTGGGTATTTATGTGAGCAACATTAAGAAGTCAATTTAAACACACTATCCCGTATAGATACCTGATCAGAAATGCATTAAAGGTCTTTTCACCCACTTAAATGTTGAATTTAGAATAATCCTCAAATTGGTTAATTTGCATTTTTATGTGTGTCCCATTAAAGTAAAAATCATTATGATACGCCGTCATGTTTGAGCTCTATCAACGTTTCTTCGGAACTATATTTACCCCTTTTAACCCCCTTAGTTTCCGAATTTAGAATAATTCTTTCTTAGCGCTCGACTACGACCTTAGGGGAAACTACACTTAAATATTCACGATTTTAGGTCTAGTGGTTTAGGCTGTAGTTTTATATGTCAGTCAGTGTTCCTTTTTATACTATATACACACACACATAAATGTATGTATGCGTGTGTGTATATATATATATATATATATATATATATATATATAGCTAGAGAAATAGGATATGTAATTTTTTCTAATTTACGACATTTATAAGAAAAATGTCACAAAATTGTGTTTGTTGACTAATTCTTAAGTTTATATTACATCAATTATCGTATGGCATGCGCTTCCTTTTTCACATTTGCCATGTTTTTCCGCTAAAGACCTTGATGTTTAGCGCTGACCAAAACCTCTTCACTCACTCCATATTTCTCAGGTAGGGTGATTTTGTTATGAAGTATTAAAAACTTGTAGCAAACTTTGTTTGACTAAATTTATTTTGAATTTTTTTTACCAGATATTTTGTGAAAATATACGTACCTTACATACTGGAACGTTCTTGACAAAAACGTAATTAAAAATCATGTAAAACAATTTATTATGTTAAAATTAATTTATTTCAATATTTAATTTGAAAAGTTATACAACATGTATTTAAAACATACCGACAAACTTTAACAGGTTGTTACTGAGGCGGAAATAAAAAGTTTGACACAGGGAACCCACACTGAGAGAAAGAATTGTTACATTTTACTAAATATATTTGTGTGTGTGATGTTTGCTTCAGCTAAACAATATTTTGTTGGTAAGACCAAGCTTGGAGTCCTCCAAACAAATTTAATTATGTCCCTCGACCAAATTATTCATTTAAACTCACTTTGTTTATACCAAACGTATGTTTGGTTACTATAGGACGTCAAATAAATATTTTGTGTAAACAAACAACTTGTTACAACTTGTCAACAAAATAACATTGTTAGTTATGAGTGATGTACTTTGAATCAACAATTTTTTTCGATGGACTAAATGATTTAGTGGGCGAAACTAAATCCATTTGTTTGACTTGCGGAAGATGGCAGGCTGGCGTGCGTGAGCGACATGATGACGAACACTGTGTACCTCAACTTTCAAAATATAAACTTGTGCCACAAGTAGGACGTCTAAACTGTTAATCAGTTTAATTCAAGTATCTTTATTTTAGCTATAACAATTTCAAAGTGGTTAATTCGATCGACAACAAAAAAAAATTCTATAAACTTGGAAAATCTCCGCAGCTGCACGTCTCGTTCTTTGTGCTGCGGTGCACGGCAATAATTTGGTAATATTATTTGACGTAATTTTACCATTTCGTAGACGGAAAACAAACATGTTTGAAAATAAAGCAGTAAAATCGTAATTTCATATTAGGACCAACTATTCCTATACAAATAATTATCTCAATATCACAGAAGCATTCGTAGCTGAGATGGTTAGGCCATGAGCAGGAGGCAAGTGAAGGAATGATGGATCAAATTCCATCCCGCCCCGGCCAAGCTTATTTTTTTATGTCTTAAAATTTCAGAATTTTTTTCAGTTAATAAAATATTATTTTTTTAGTTCTTAAAATATTGCATGTGCGTTTTATATGTCCAACGAAAATATTTTTATGACCAACTACATATTTGGTACTGCTAACAAAATTCAGCTATTTTCCTCAAACAAATCGAGGGAACAAAATAATTTGGTACGAGCAAACAAATATTTCGTTGCCTCTATACAAACAAATGATTTGGTTGAGTGAAACAAATTTTGCTTGCACCAACAAAATTTTTTTCTCAGTGCATGGTCCAGGTAAAATAGGAGGAGCTGTAGACGCTTCCAATGTTAGAGAAAAAGCTTTGAAAACGGCTTGCTTGACAGAAACTGATTTCTGGTTACCATTATGTGTTACCGAAATCAATAATAACATGAGGGATTTGTACATTTAACACACCTCAATCATGTTTAAATGGGGTGACATCACCGTTATTTTTGGAGAGAAATAACCTACGTGACAGTGAAAAGTGACCAAAAATAATAAAACGTCGGAAAAATTAGAAAAAGAAATGTTTCTTGGAATAACTGTCTAAATATCGTTCTTTAAGGGTAATCATTAAATGTTTGATATCACAGAGAACTGCTATTGCCTGCCAAGTATGCAGCCAGGAATGACTGACTGCTTGCCACACCAGTGTTGCGTGCGGGCACTTGGTTTGTGGCAACGAGGAATCATAAGTTGCATCGTGTAGTGTGGTTGCTAATAACATTGGTGTGCGTCGTGGTTCCCCCTCCCACCAAGTCCCCCCTCCCATTATCGGTAGTGTAGTTTCCCTTCTCGAACATGGGTTGTATAACCAAACGTAACGATACAATAGCGGAATGTAAACTTCCCTATAAATTTCTTCTCTATGTCTGTACTTGTTTTTAGTATTGTCTGCTTTGAAAGGTTTACTAAGATTATCACAGTCTGCCCTCCACCTCCCCGATTATTTAGAGTTATTTTCTCACCATAAATACTCAGATAATTTTTTGTGTATACGTAAGCATCATTCTGAAGCAAAACATATCTCAATATCTCAACTGGTTAAGTAGATGTCATGAGGTAACTGAAAACAAATTTTACGTCTTTTCACCTCGTCAGTTGTCGAATTACGCAAAATCTTACCACCATAGGTTAAAAGTTGTATAAGTTTCCTATTGAGGTGGAAATAACGACGATAACCCATTGAGTCAAAGTGTAATCGATGATTCATTATTTGTTTTCATTACTTCACAGCCCTTAAGAGTTTTAATTCTGAAAAGTTCTTAAATATACTTAAGGGCATTTAAATATCCATAATCATAAAACGAAAAACAATTCTATACATCTACGGGCTTTATAGCACTCGTGGAGTTATATTAAACACATTACGTGTGTTTTCACCCTTTTAGATTTCAAATTTTGAAATAAAAAATATATATACATAAACGTATCATTTAAGTGGAAACCATGACGAAAGCCTGTTTATTTAAAAATATGTAGACGATTAACTGAAAACAACCTTCATCCAGTTTAATAACTTTACACCTCCTTAAGTGTCAAATTTCCAAAAATCAATAAATAGTATTACATTTCAGGTAATTTAGTAAGCATTGATTTTAAGCAAAAATCTCGTCATTATCTATATATTCTGTAAGATCGATATATAATGATCACGTGTTGAAAAAATATTTTACCATTTTTCAAATCTTTAGAGTCGAATTGGGAAAATATCCTGAAACAAATTTTCGGTATTTACGTAAAAATAATACTAAATCAAACAGAATTTCGAAATCTTGACTGGTTTGATAGTTACGGAAGATTATTCGAAAACATATTTCACGTCTTTTCACTCCCTTTATTAAAGACTTTCGGAATGTCTATAATTTCTGACTTATGTATTTATATACGTATATAACTGAAGTAAAAATCACGACGATTGCCCAATGGATTCGATCTGTACAGACGATTAATTAAAAACACATTGCCCCACCTTTTACTCTTTGAGAGTCGAATTTTGAAAAATCGGAAAACTACTTTTTGGGTATTCACATCGGCAATTTTTAAGTAAAAAGCAACTCTGTATTCCGAAGGTTATGATAGCTATCGATAGTTAGTTAAAAACACATTTAAGATATTTTTACTAAATAAATTTTTAATTTCGACAAACCCCTAAATTAGTTTAATATGCTTTTTATGATTGTCCCATTGAATTAAAAGTCACTACAATAGGAAATATTGTTCTAGCTATGTAGACGATTCTTACAAAACATATTTAACCCCTTTTAACCCCCTTAGGGTACGAATTTCGAAAAATGCATTCTTAGTGCTCGCCTACGACCTAAACAGAACCCACAAAAAAAATTCCAATTTCTAGGTTTAGCGGTTTAGGCTGCAGTTTGATATGTCAGTCAGTCAGTGTTCTTTTGTATGCATAGATATTTAAAGTAATAATCTAGGCTACAGGACAGATTCAATATGCACTGTTTTACTTACAAAGTCGTAGCAAGTTCGTGATGGTGGGTATCAACCACAATGGTAATACCACAGCATGTTTTATGTGACCAATTATTAGCCTGAATATTAACTATACAACGTATAATCTCAGTAATGTAATTAAAATGTTACTAAACAATATGTCTGAACATTTACCATAGCATATTAAAGTATTCCCATACAACCTAAACGAGACAAGATACCAATAAAAGAAACGATCGAAGTTCACCTGAAGTGGAAAACAATTATATAAAAGCGAGGAAGTAAATAATACCAAACCAAAAATGTAACTGGGTTACGATGGTTTAAAACCAGTAACAAAACTAACAATAAAGAAATCTGAATATAAAACTTGACACTAAGGGCCGTATCTACAAACGGCTTTCGAATGACAACCAACTGCTCACTAATGCTTGTTATTCGAAAGAGGTCTGTAGATACGGCGCTAAGTTTCAGACAGCTCAGGCAGCGAACACAACTTTACATACAAAACATGTCAGCAATGACAACGTCGTAGATACGAGACTATACGATGCAATAGTTGAAAATAGATGTTATGAAGGGGAAGATGGACGGCAGTTGAGAGCCAGGCACTTAGATGCGAAGATGTGCGTAGTGAGTGTGCAATAGTAAGCCTTACATATAGCGCACTTCCAGGTCCGTGTCTCGCACGTTGTAGTTCAGTAACACACAAGTTAGGTCTGCAACTATTGTATTACATGTGGCAAATGACAAAGTATGAAATTCAGTTTCCTAAGTGCCAAAGCCATGTTCACTATTGTTTTAAAAATATCTTTATTAACATACGATAGGACTAAAATACAACGTGGCATCGTGTAAAAGACCGTATTCCCAGCACAAATATATACGGGGATACAGGTTAACTCGAAAACACTACATGTTTAGAAAACGTCTCCCTAGCGACACTCTTAACTTGTCGAGCTTGTCACGACATTTCTATAGTTGACATTACTTCCTTCTTCCTGTTGATTACAACTAAAGTTTGGAATATATTTAATAGTATAAGACATACGTCAATATGACTGTCTTAGTACATGTGAAACTAAATCTGTAAGCAATCGGTAAAGTAAACTCTTCCTGCATGCATGCATTTTGGTTTGTCTAGTATTTCACCGAGGCTTTTATGGGAAAAAAATAGACCACGTTCTGGTTCACTGCATAGGTTTCCGCTCTGCCCGCTCTACATTATTAACGCTCTAGTGAATCAGATAAAACACGCATTCCGAGCACATTACTAATTAGGCAATACTCGTAGTGAAATAAAAGGATTGCCAGTATATGGACTGCGAAGCTATGCAGTTCCCTAGTAAATTCAGGTGTGCGTGTTTTCTATTAACACGAAACGAAGAGTTATTTTACGATTTTATAAAGCCGAGTCCTTGACGGAATGTCTGAAGCCAGTTGGCCAAATTACATTTAAGCATAAGGAGGAGATTTCTCTTGCGAACTTTCTTGCTTGAATATCAAAATAACAACATTCTGAAAACATTTCTCGCAGCAAGATGTGGCCGATGGTCACTGAGCAGCAGTAGTTTTGTAGGTTGGTACCATATGTAAATACTTGTATGTTTAGTAGTTTGAAGTTGGTACCTTGGGGCCGGCCATCAGCTGCACAATCGTGACCTAGGGAGCGAGCGATCGGGGGAGTTGGCTAGTAGTTGCCTCAGAAGGCGGACGTGAACGACTTGTGAATCGGTGGTAGGGCTGTCTAGGTTCGCAAACAATGTGAAGCGTGCTGGGCCCATAATCCAGAGTTCCGTGGATCGTAACCACGCTCTGCTACCAGGGGAAGCAGGAACGTGGCGAAAATGGTCTTCTACCGCGATTCCAAATAATCCCAAGATTATGTCTGTGATACCGGACAGTATTTCCCTGGGTTTTGTCTCACCAAAACGATGAATGTAAGTTGTGTCGGGAACACTCATTGGACTGCAAGTGTGGCAGGCCACGTCAGTCGAAGAACGAAAGATATGGTCCCGTAGCAGTAAACTCTTGCTCTACTTTGAATATTTGCAACGGTGAATCTTCCAAGACCCAACTATATTCATCGTCTCCAGTTTGACAGTAGCGTCACGTTCTCTGAACTCAGTAATGGTACGTGTTAATGACTCCCTGGGTCTCGATTGCGCTAATGCCTTAACTTCATTTATAAGAAACAGTGGTTAACATTGGATAAATTGTATTGATTAGGGTGTACCATTTTCAGTGTCGTTGTACTAGTTTTGATCTACGTGTAATTGTCTTCATTCGTGTTTAAGGTTTTCGTTATGATAGCACAAGTTCACTTACGATCGTATTAAATTAGCAGAAGGAAACTTTAACTTTTGCAATACGAGTCATGTCCTCTTCAGTATGACCAGCTGTCGCCAGCAATGTTTAAGACACTTGTAATGGAAAACATACGGTCTTGGCAGGGGCGTGGCGTGGGAATCGTGAGCTGGGGCAGTTTCGTACTATCTCTGGAAACTGCGGTATCAAAGTTATCTTCTTGCTGAAGACAGGTTGAGGGCATCTGCTGATATTTTAAAGACATCACTTTAGCAAAAATGCTCACATTTAGCTTCCAATAAAATCAAGCATTAAAATAACAATTTGTTACAATGTTTTGTGAATACCTGTGCCGTTTCTAATTTCTTGAATCCAATATAAGAAAATTGAGTGATTTGTCGCAGGAAAAATTTATATTTGTTAGGTTTCAATGTACTGTAAATGTTGAACGATGTTCTTATTCTGTTATAAACAGGCCCAATGAGAGGTGTGGTATGTCGGTACTGATTGTTATTCGTCTGATGTAACCATTTGAAACCGTCTTTAGCTACCGTTGTCCAGACATATATGCAGCAACATGTTAGAGCGGTTAGGAGACTACTTTGGCACTAATGATTTTCACCATGTTTCACTCTTTCTAATTAGGAGTTCAAATAAAGTGTTGATGACTGCATTATGACTCGCGAAATTCGTCTTTGCACATCTAAATTATGAGTTACTCCTAAGTTTTGACTTACAGTTGGTCACGTGACTATAGTGCAGAACACCTAATAGAGTCCTTCATTCCGTAGGACTTGCAGGATCTCCCACCTTAAGATACTACATGCTCATTTCCCTTAATTCATTATATAGCCATCTTGCACGAGGAATAATCTCATGAAGAGTCGCAATCTGGCATGAGTTTCGCATGTATCTTGCGTCGCATACACTGAGAAAAAAATTTTGTTGGTGCAAACAAAATTTGTTTGAATCAACCAAATAATTTGTTTATAGAGGGGCAACGAAATATTTGTTTGCTCGTACCAAATTATTTTGTTCCCTCGATTTGTTTGAGGCAAATAGCTTAATTTTGTTAGCAGTACCAAATATTTAGTTGGTCATAAAAATATTTCGTTAGACATGTTAAATGCGCATACAATAAAAAATAAATAAAAAAAAACATGGTCGGGCCGGGATTTGATCCATTATCCCAGCACTTCCCTTTTTTCGTTCATGACCTAACCAACTGAGCTACGACTGCTTCTGTGATATTGAGGTTGTTATTTGTACAGGAAAAGTTGGGCCTAATATTAAATTACGATTGTACTGCTTTATTTTCAAACATGTTTGTTTTCCGTCTACGAAAAGGTAAACGACGTCAAATAATACTACTAAATGATTGCCGTGCACCGCAGCACAAAGAACGAGACGTGCAGATGTGGTGGTTTTCAAGTTTATAGCATTTTCTTTTGTGATCGATCAAATTAACCACTTTGAAATGGTTATAGCTAAAATTAAGATACTTGAATTATGCTTATTAACAGTTTAGACGTCCTACTTGTCGCACAAACTTATATTTTGAATGTTGAGGTATACAGTGTTCGCCATCTTGTCGCTCACGCACGCCACACTGCCTTCT